>CM068297.1:36573427-36816311 GCA_034768395.1 Linum lewisii
GGATTGATGTATTATTTATGTGTAATTCTATCGTTATGAGTTGTGCATGAGAACAAGAACTGACCAACGTGATCACCTAGACTGCTTTTAGGGAATTAAAATATGGAAAGGGGGGTTGGGATTGGTTCCATTGTTGGATGTCTTGTGCGGAGTTGGGACCGCTCCATAGAGTAGGACAGCGTGTAGGTAGGCCCAGTGGGTTCACTCAATTTCAATAGGAAATTGATCCCTTTTCCCCTTTCAGGATCTCGTGGCTAGTAGAGGTGGCTGTGGAGTTGAGTTCGAGGTTGATATCGTGAAGTTCTGGACGGAAGCCATGAGGTGAAGACTGGGATTACACGGAGTTGACTTTTCTGTTCAATTCAGTTGACAATGGGATTTTGGGGGTTTTTATGTATTTACTGGTTTATGGTTGGATTGGGGGATTTATGATGGTTTGGTTTGTACCCGGATTTCGGTTTCACGTGTTTTTTTTTGAGGCCTCTTATGCTTTTACTGTCTTTTGATCACCGTCGATTTACCCTTGTTTTTACTCGGTAGTACCTGGGACCGGTTCAACCACGGGTTAACTCGGGTTGATTCGGGTCGGGTGTTACAAATGGTATCAGAGCCTGGTTGTCGCTGCTGTACCGGTTGATTATCTTCTCTCTTTGGGGAGTAATTAACCTCGTTGGGAGGGAGGATGAGACATCGGTACTGGACCGACATTCCAAGGGTTTTTGGGACAAACTGTTTTACATGGGTGGGATGTTTTGAAATCAAGTGGTGAATTGAGTTGTTTGAAGTTTCTTGAGCGGTCAACTGAAATGGTTAATGTCCTCCTGTAGTGAATCCAGTCAAGCAAGGGGAAGTAGGTCCACTGGGAACTCGGGTTTTGGAGGAGGAGCTCCTAGGTTTCAGCCGAGTCTGTTGAAGGGATGGAATTTCGGGAGTTCATTGGGGAAGCAGCTGACCCTGAGGTGGCAGAGCAGTGGCTCCAGGAATGTGAGTACAAGTTCCTGCAAATGGAACTCGAGGAAGGGTTGAAGGTGCAAGCAATGACTTTTCTGCTCAAGGGGCATGCACTGAATTGGTGGAGGTCGATGCCACAGAGTCGAGTGGTTCCGCCAGAGATGGAGTTGGATGAGTTTGTGGAGGTGTTTCGTGATCAGTTTTGCCCGGACCTTTGGCGTGAGGAGAAAGCCAAGGAGTTCATGAGTTTGGAGCAAGGGGAGAAGTCCGTTCTGGCATATTACATAGAGTTCACTTCTCTCTTTAAGTGGTATGATGAGCGGGCCAACCGGGAGAGGAAGCTCATTAACAAGTTCAAGAATGGGTTGAGAGTGGAGATTCAGGAGGGAGTCACCACCGCTGATATGGGGAGTTTAGTGTCGGTTAAGGCGGCGGCGCTAGAGAGGGAGAGGTTGGAGAACCGGAAGAGGGAAGAGAAGAAGAGGAAGGCAACTGCCCCGCCTACTCAGTCTGCCATTCACAGTTACCCAGTGAAGAGAACTCAGACCTCCTTTTCTGGGTTCAGGGGCAGCCAGTCGATGCCAATGAGGGGTGCGATGACTTGTTTCACTTGTGGCCGACCAGGTCATAAGAGTGTGGCTTGCCCTGCTCGTACTAGTGGCACAGTTCGTTCGGGAGGAGCACCGTCCGGGTTACCACTATGTGACAAATGTGGGAAGCGTCACTTCGGAGTTTGCCATCTGTTGGCAGGTGTGACCTGTTACACTTGTGGGCAGCGCGGACACAGGAGTCTGAACTGTCCAACCAGGAGAGCTACCCCAACTCAGTCTGTGGGATGTCTTGTGCGGAGTTGGGACCGCTCCATAGAGTAGGACAGCGTGTAGGTAGGCCCAGTGGGTTCACTCAATTTCAATAGGAAATTGATCCCTTTTCCCCTTTCAGGATCTCGTGGCTAGTAGAGGTGGCTGTGGAGTTGAGTTCGAGGTTGATATCGTGAAGTTCTGGACGGAAGCCATGAGGTGAAGACTGGGATTACACGGAGTTGACTTTTCTGTTCAATTCAGTTGACAATGGGATTTTGGGGGTTTTTATGTATTTACTGGTTTATGGTTGGATTGGGGGATTTATGATGGTTTGGTTTGTACCCGGATTTCGGTTTCACGTGTTTTTTTTTGAGGCCTCTTATGCTTTTACTGTCTTTTGATCACCGTCGATTTACCCTTGTTTTTACTCGGTAGTACCTGGGACCGGTTCAACCACGGGTTAACTCGGGTTGATTCGGGTCGGGTGTTACATGGGTAACTATGGAACTACTCCTGGCAATCGCCAGAATCAATATCTGAATAATACCTACACAGGGCAGCAACATCAGAGGGAAAACAACGTCAGTGAACTTGACAAGAAGCTTAGTCAGATCATCACCAGACTTGACGATCATGACAGTCAGTTCAAGGCTCAAGCTCTTCTCAATCTAGAACAGATCGCATCTGGTCAAAGAATTGAGCAGGCTGTGAACAACATCTCAAGCATGCTAGCATCTGGTTGACCATTTGGCCAACTTCCAAGCCAAATCCGGGAAAGGAGCAAGCTAAGATGGTATCCGTTCAAGAACTATCATACTCATCTACTAATGCTTCTTCTATTCAATGCAGGATTGATGAATCTCTTGAGGAAGCACTGAAGGAGGCGCCTAAGGAGTATGATCCTCCTCTTGCTCCGTACTACGTGAAGCCTCCTTTTCCAAGAGCATTGCTGCCGAACGCAAGGATCGAGACTGGCATGTGGGGAGGTAAAGAAGGATATCCTGCCGCTCATAGCAAGAAGCCTTCATCACCATATCCAGCTAAGTGTTCTGATCCTGGTTCTTTAACGCTTCCTCTAGTTATTAATGATGTTAAGATAGAACGTAGTTTGGTTGACCTAGGCGCGTCTGTCAATGTTATGCCTATGAGTTTATTTGAAAAATTGAACCTAGGAGAACTTGAACCAACTAGCATACAACTTGTCTTTGCTGGTAGATCACTGAAAACTCCGAGAGGAGAGATAAAAGACATTGTTACTAAATGTGGTCCTTTCACGTTCTTAGCTGACTATGTGATCATTGATACTAGTAAGGATGATTCTACCATTCTCATAGGACGACCCTTCATAGCTACAACTGGAATGCAAATTAATGTGCCAAATGGTTCTTTAACTTTGAGGGTTGGTAAAGACACGATAACGTTCCGCCTTAAAGACGGAATGAAATATACCCCTTTGAATGAAGAATCTCATTGCCTAGCTGTTGAAACCGTGGAGTTGACTCTGGTCAACTCCATTACTGACGTCTCTTCTAGTGTTCCTAGATCAATTATTGTTGCATGTGTTGAACAGATTACAAGGCAGAAGCCAAAATCTGCTGCTCAGAAGCCGCCAAAGAAGAAGGAACTGAAAGCCTCTTCTTCACCGCCGAGCAAGGAACTTGGTAGGTCGCGGAGAAGGAATCAGAAGAAAACAATTTCTCAAATGGTCTGGAGACCAGTTGTGCCGCCACCTTCATCCAAGCCAGCTACACCACCAATTCGTTCCGAGCTACTGGCGCCGAATAAGTATTGAAGGAGAAGCCAAAAGCATCTCCTAAGGAAATACCTACGATCACCGATCCTGGTGATACAAAGCCGGAGGATAAAGAGAAGACAAAGCCGATCATTCTCATCTCTTCTGTTGTCTTCCTTGTAGAGGATGACCCCTCAACAGAGCTATTTGGTCCGTTCAAGATCACTGATCACCTTCCCGAAGCTCTTACATGCTAACGGGAAGAAATTTATGCTTGAAGGAGATGCCCCAAAGCTCTACTTCATGAACTCCGATGCTACCATTAAGGAGAAACTGAGTTGGGATGTCTCCTAATACCATCCAGGTATCGTCCAGCTCAAGGACGTTAATAAAAGAGCGCTTGGTGGGAGGCAACCCACGGCTGGAGTCAGTTTTTCATTTATGTCAACCTTAGTGTTTTAGAGTCGGTTCGGGGGTGCCAAAAGTGTCAGTTTGCATGATTTCTTATTTTTCGTGTGTAGTCTTTGTGTCATCGTTTCAATCACAAGTTGTTTGAGGTTGTTCCGATTTTTGTGGATTTAATTGTGATTTTCTGAAATTTGCCGGGACTGCAAAAATATTTTCAATCGTACAAGTCAAAATTTTCGGCGAAAACTGTCCCAATTTTCGGCGAAAAATCCCTTTCAAATCCCACTGTGTTTTCCAGACGATTTTAACTAAACTTTTCGGCGAAAACTCTATGAAGTTTTCGGCGAAAATGTATTTGAAAACCGGCAGACCATTTTGCCTTAGGTTTTCGGCGAAAAATTACACACATTTTTGCCAAAAACTTGAGTGAAAATCAACAAATTTTTTTCCCTTTTAATTCTCGGTCACTCTCTCTCTCCCCCTCACTTTTCATTTTCGAACAAAACTCAGAAAACCTCCCTCTGTTTAAAAATCCGCTGCCGCCGATACTACTTTCGCCGCCGCCGCCCAAACCATCCGCCGCCGCCATCGCCGACCGCCACCGCCGTACTCCCCTACCTTTTCCAATCATTTTGAGACGTAGATCGTCCGAATCGGAGCTCTAGAGCTCCCGTTCAGCCAAACCCTAAATTTTTCAATTTTTCACCGATTTCTCTTTCTCCGTTCATTTTCAGCACCCATGGCTTCAGGGTAAGTTGTAGAACTTTTCATTCCAAATCTTTTGACATGCTGAATGCTGAATTTCGTTGGGGTTGACTTTTCGGTTTACCTCAATTTGCGTGCCGACTAATTTCGTGTGAACTAGGTTAGCTGAATTCTTTGGACTGATCTAGCATGCTTAGGGAGTTTTGTGCTTAATTTTAATGCCATTTGATCGTGTGTTGCTATGCTTAAGATTGATTCTTTACGGTGTTGACTTTATGAGAAATGTCGGTTGACCATGACTTGTTTATGCTCTTTTGGCTGCCATGTGTGTTCATTCACGTTCATATTACTGTGCTTGCGATATGGGTTATTCATTATGCCGTCATTTCCCGCTTTGAGCTAGTAATTGCCATGATTAGGGTTCAATGTGCTTTGATGTTGACTTTTTGAATGTCGGTTTTACTTCTGATCCCTAATTATGTTAAGAACATTCCGGCCAGACATATGCCTCATTTGTGATTTATTGTGAAATTGAGTTTTTCTACTAAGTGTGGGGTGGGTTATTAGTTAACTAATCTGGTTTCGTTTCTGGTTTTAGGAATGTCACTCAGGAGCGCAGGACTAAGGCGCGCCTTGACGCCGGCTCTAGCTCCCTAGCTCTCGCTCCCGTCACACCCGCCATCTCCGGTCCTCCACCAGCCTTTCCTGGCAGAGTCGGGTACCACGCCACTGTTGCCCGCCTACCGGTGCACTACTTCGAGCCCTACCAGCGGCTCGAGCATGTCCCTGGAGCTGATGTTCGTCCCCTATCTATGGAGTCACTCTTCGAGCACGATGAGGACTGGCACCAGAATGTGCTCGATGCATTGATACCTGCGGGACTGCTGGAGCTGACCACGCTAGCCGCTGACTTCCCAGACGTCGCTCTACAAGAGTTTTGGGCGACATTCGATCTGGATGAGCACAAGAGCAGGCAGCGTGGGAAGGTGGTATCCTTCTACCTTGACGGGGTGCACAGGTCCCTCACCTATGATGAGTTTGCAGCTCATCTCGGGATCCCCCGCGAGCACTACGCGGGTCATCACCTCGGCTGGGAGAACAACTATGGTGACGGAGAGGAGTACGATGCGCTCTGGAACCACATGACTGGAGTGCCCGACGATCGTACCACGAAGCATAACTCAGTTAAGTCCCTCTCTCACCCTCTCTATAAATTCATTCACATGGTTTGGCGTCGTTCTCTTTTGTTTGCTCCAGAGAAGGACCGCCACCATATCAGCAGAGAGGAGCTTCTCCTTCATCGCGCCATCTGGGAGAGTTTTCCTCTTCATCCCGGATGGGTGCTTGCACGCTTACTTCGCCAGAAGACTCAGAGGCCGAGGCCACCTCGCTCACTCTTGGGAGGCAACTTCATGGGCCAGCTCATCATCTCTTTCGGTCTTAGCCAAGCATATGGCCCGGACGTCCCACGACGCAGAGTACACTCCATCGGAGGTGATTTGGCGGTCGAGTATGACCTCGAGCTGGACCTCAGTCCCCAGGTAGCAGCAGATCCTCCCCTCTAGCATATGGAAGAGTCGAAGGAAGAAGATGATGCTGATGAGCCCCAGCCCCAGTCAGAGCCAGAGTTTCATGATCATACACCCTCGCCACATCATCAGGCAGGGTATGCACACCAGCCACCGCCGCCCATTCCAGATCCATATCAGGCGCCTCACCCGCAGCACCGACCGCATCCCGCAGATGTTGGAGAGCTGTATGAGCGACTCCAAGAGTGGCACATCACTGACAACGCCGCTCAAGAGGCGAGATGGATTATTATGCAGCAACACATGCACCGCTCCGACGAGCGGTATGAGGCACAGCTGGCGTGGCAACATCAGGCCGGCGACGCCCTACACCTTCCACCCCCGACGCCCCTGACCAGCTATCATCGGGTGGTGTCCTTTTCCTTGTCCTTTCTTTTTATTTCTTCTTTTCGGATCTCGATCCAACTTTTTTCTGTGTGGATCTGGGACACTTGTCCCGGTTCCCTTTTTATCTTTCATTTGTTTTTCTTTTGCAAGCAGTTGGGAGATTCCCTTTGCTTCGCTTTGGTAGATTGCCCCTGCTCCGAGGATCCGTGCTCATCCCCTACGCCAACCATCTCGGTCCAGGTTCTTCTACTTCACTCTGAACTCTAGATTTAGTCCTGTGAGGACACAGTCCGATTTAAGTGTGGGGTAGGATGCTAAAGAACCTTGCATGAACTTGATTGCCCTTGATTGTGTTTTTGTGTGCCTCGTGATTCTGACTCAGTTCTTGATTTTTGATGTTAAGTTGTTGTTCAATCTTTCATAATGATGCTTAGACTGCTTAACCTAGAACTTGAGAACCAACGTGTTTACTTTGATGCTAATTGCCTGGTCAGAACAGAATTTTTCAACTCACACTTGTAGTTTGTAGCCTTGATTGCATGAAAATGACCGAATCCGACTAGCAAACCAACTGTGAGCTTTTGATCCATTGCACGTAACTTACAATTTCAATTCTTTTTTAGTGGTTTTCTGTTTGCTTGAATGAGTTAGAATTTGCATGAGACCTACTCGAGACCACACGATGATACGAGTTCTAGAATGATAGGGGCACCTAGATTCAGCTACTAAGCCAGATAGCCTACCAAAGGATAAATCCATTAGGTTTAAACCCTTGAGCTTGGCCTGTTCTTTCGGTTCGATAATACATTACAGCCATTTCCCATTCTTTCATCCCCCGTTGATCCCATGTGGTTGTAGTTCTAGATTGACCGGCCGGAAGTCGGTTTGTGGTAATCTGCCTATAGCCATTAAACAGGTGGTCTTACTTATTATGTCCGAAAGTGTAAACCCCTCTAGCAACTAAAAGAAAGAATCGGCACAAATAAAAAAAAAGAAGAAAAACAAGGGAATTTCGAAAAAATAATATAAGTAGAAAAGAAGAAAAAGCAGAAAAAATCAGAAAAGTTTCAAGTTTAGTTCAATAAACGTTCTTCTCCCTACAAATGGAAGAACGAAGCCAAAAGAAAAGTCAAAGAAAAAAAGTATAAAGAAAATAAGTGCTAGGTTGCTTGAGGGTATCATAGGACGAGCGTTCACTATTCCACCTGTGTCTGGTTAAATGGTAAGAAGCCATAGGCTAGATTCGAGGGAAGTTAGTCGAAAGCTACACCGCACGAAAGCCATCATCATACATTCCCATCATCCATCTCATCATAAACCCTTGTAGTGTAGAATTCGTTACAGTCCTAGCAGGGAAGTCCTTCTTGACTAGTTACTCGTGTTGTCACAGTGGTAGAGATGTGGTCGAATTACAAACTTATGATAGAATTCAGTAACAGAAAATGATTGAGAGCAGAACACGTCCTTAAACACAGAGAGTGAGAGTTCCCCATTTACTAAATATTTCCTGTGTGAGGAGTCTGGTCGGTCAGGTCAAATTCGTGCATAATTGGTTGTGATTACTCGTCGTGTGCAGTTTATTAGTGAGACCAGGTTGTTTGGCTGATCAGTATGCATGTTAGGTTTCTTGTTCTAGGAATTATCTGTCTAATAATTCATTGTGTTTGATTGAACTCCAATTTAATAAATCTTATCATTTGTGAACATGAGCGTTTCTATTCAGTTTGCTTGAGGACAACCAAAAGCTTAAGTGAGACCAATGTTGATGACACTCGATTTGACGTGATTATCAGCCTCATTTAAGCGACATTTCCTTGCTTAAGACATGGTTTTTAGGGTAGAATAACCAATATTCACTCAACTACTCTAACTCGTGCCATTTGTGTTACTTTGGATCGTTTCGGGTCTATTTGATGGTTTTCTAGTGTTTACATTTTAACACAGGTTTTTGCCGTCAAATAAAGTAGCCAAGGACGTGTCTAAGGCGTTGGAACCTCGAGGAATCGCACCAGAATCGATCCAAGGAGTCAATCAAGTCGAACCAAATTCCTGCTCCATTTACAAATAAGTTTTTGGCGAAAATCTCTTGGAGTTTTCGGCGAAAACGCATGAACAAATCGGCAGTGCATTCAAGAAGAAGTTTTCGGCGAAAACACCAAGTTTTTGCCGAGAACCCGGCGCCCTAAAAACACAGGAGAAAACAGCCGGCGGTCAACCCATTTACAAAGAGATTTTCGCCAAAAATTCCACCATATTTTTGGCGAAAATTCCAGGCAAAACCGGCAGTATTAGGGTTAAGTATAAATACTTAACCGACAGCCCTAAATCAGATATACACAGACAAGACATATACAGAGCTGATTTTTACAACTAATACCAAATACTTCGAGGATTCTCAAGAGTTATGAAGTAGAGTTTAGAGTTCGGAGAGCCAGGAAGAGATCGTGACGCCATCCCTTTCATCTCGAAGACTCGGAGCTAGGATTGCAGCTTACTGGAGATCGAAGTTCTGCCGGAGACATCTTAATTAGGTTTTTCAGATCCTTTTCTGTTCTTTCTCTGTTCAAGATGAACTCTATCTTTTTCTTTGATTCTTTTGTGAAAAACATGAGTAGCTAAACTCGTAGAGCTTAGACTAGATGAACCCTAAGTGACCCATGGCTTTAAAGCGATCACGGATCGGCGGTGATTAGATTCAAAGTTCAATCAGTTTCTCTTTCATGTTTGATTTGTTTTTCATTGTTCATGTTTCTTGTCTGGATTGATCACCTAGATTAGATTCTTGTTAAGCTAAGGATAGAAGCGAACGCTCGCCTTACTTTAAAACATCAAATCGAACAATTAACCTAATCATTGGAGTGTGCCTTTCGTAGGAACCAGTTAGGGTTAATCCACTGCAAGAGTAACTCATAAATCGTTAGTAATTGCACCAGTTAAGTTAAGTCATTGCGAGAGGCGACCGTACCCGGGCGGCTAATTAATCTTGGTAGCTAGATCGGATAGAGCGAACGTTCGCCAGTCTTAAACCTTAGGGTAAGGAGTTATGGTGGTGTCTTAGAATTGATTGAACGAGAATCGAAATCCACTGATCTATTGATTGCCAATGCTCTGGTGAATGAAGGGGGATTGAAAGTCTAAGCTTGTCTATCATCTTTGTTTTCAACCAATCTTTCAATCTGTTTTCAGTTTTAATTTTTAATTTCCGTGCATTTCTTAGAATTAGAAGTTGTGGAACTCACACCACGCACAAAGTGTTAACTCTGAGTAATTTGCCTTTATATTTGAGTAATCAATCATTAGAAGACCCATGGAATACGATCTACTTAGCTTCTAGCTTCATAGTTATTTGATTACGCTATAAACCACTTCATCAAATGTCAACAACATTGCTCAAACCCTAGCTGGGTTGCAATAAGCCTTAGCTAGAATGGAAAGAAGAGCGGCTGACCGAGAGGCAGGAGAGTTGGACCTCATGAAGACCTCAATGGGGGGGGCTAGGAAACTAGTCCAGGAGATTGATGATGATGTGAGCATCCTCAAGCTCACCATCCCTAAATTTGTAGGAAAAGCTAATGCCGACGAGTACTTAAATTGGGAAAGGAGCATGGAGTATTTCTTGGAGTGCCACAACTACTCAGAAAGAAAGAAGGTAATTGTGGCCACCATTGAATTCACTGACTATGCAACCTTATGGTGGAGCCAACTCAGAAGGCAGGTTCAAAGGGATGAAGAGGTTCCAATAGAATCTTGGAGAGAGCTAAAGCAGAGGATGAGGAAGAGATTTGTGCCAGCAGCCTACACTAGAGACTTGCACACCAAGTTTCAAACCTTGAAGCAAGGGAGCCTGTCTGTGGAGGAGTACTACAAGGAAATCAAGATATTGGTGACCAGACTCGACCTAAAGGAGGATGAGGAAGCCGGGATACCCAGGTTTACCAATGGCCTACAAAAGGACATCATGCACCAAGTCAACATCATCCACTATGTTGACTATGATGACCTAGTAGCCATGGAGTATTTCTTGGAGTGCCACAACTACTCAGAAAGAAAGAAGGTAATTGTGGCCATCATTGAATTCACTGACTATGCAGCCTTATGGTGGAGCCAAGTCAGAAGGCAGGTTCAAAGGGATGAAGAGGATCCAATAGAATCTTGGAGAGAGCTAAAGCGGAGGATGAGGAAGAGATTTGTGCCACCAGCCTACACTAGAAACTTGCACACCAAGTTTCAAACCCTGAAGCAAGGGAGCCTGTCTGTGGAGGAGTACCACAAGGATATAGAGATATTGGTGACCAGAGTCGACCTAAAGGAGGATGAGGAAGCCGGGATACCCAGGTTTACCAATGGCCTACAAAAGGACATCATGCACCAAGTCAACATCATCCACTATGTTGACTATGATGACCTAGTAGCCCTGGCTATTCGAATAGAGAGAGAAATCAAGAGTGGCTTCAGGAAGAAGTCAACACCACCAGCCACTAGTAGCTAGAGAGGAGCTTCTAGCACCGGCAACCCCCCATGGAAGCCAGGCCCCAATCGAGCCACTGGAGGAAGGCCAAACCCTAACACTACCACCAACCGGGTAACACCTACTACTGTCCCAACTGTTCTGGTACTAATTCTTGACCAAGCGACATTGTGTGTTTCAAATGCCAAGGAAGAGGACATGTGGCTGGAGAGTGTCCTAACCAAAGGGCCATGGTGCTAGGGGAAGGGGAAGTGGTCACGGATGATGAAGAAGGAGAAGAGATGGAAGAAGATGAGGAGAGCTCCGAGAGTGGAGAGGAGGTAGAGACAAAGGGCCTGGAGAAGTTTTCATGTATGTTTCTAAAGGTCCTGACCTCAGGATCTGAAGTTGACTTGGTTCCCTTGACCGTGCCAGAGGGACCAGCCTAAGGCCAGCATCGGGCCAGCCACGGGCCAGCACTTGGCCAGCAACGGGCCAGCCCCTGGCTAGCACTCGGCCAGCATCGGGCCAGTCCCGGACCATCACTTGGCCAGCATCGGGCCAGACCCTGGCCAACACTTGGCTAGCATCAGGCCAGCCCCAAGCCAACACTCAGCCAGTAAAGGGCCAGCCCTAGGCCAGCACTCAGCCAGCATCAGGCCAGCCCCGGGTCAGCACTCGGCCAGCGTCTGGCCACTACCGAGCCAACACTTGGCCCGCGTCAGTACCAGCTCAGGACAACACCTAATCAGCCCTACTCCGCACCAGGGCACATGAGACCACAAAGGGACACGAGGGGAGGCTGTCTCCCACCATATCTTAAGGATGACCACGACTCGAGACCACGACCCTATGGAGCTGACTAAAGAAAAAGAGGGCGAAGATAAGGAGGAAGAGTCTGACTAGGAGAATAAAGAATCCTTTTTTCACATGTCGAAGGAGAGAGCATGGACACCGATGGATTGAGCTCAGAAGAACCGGAGCCCTGGTGAGATACGGAGTCCAATGATTATCCCAACCCCAAGGACACCCTTGACGCTATGTCGGACATCACCACATAGGTGACAGGACTTTGGAGACATTTGATAAGCGTCCAGGGAGGAAGAAGACTGGATTCGAGGACGAATCCATTACAAGAAGAGGGGAATTAAGTGATCCAGGCAGCCAGCCGAGCTGAGAATGCCTACTCCTACACCCCACCTGGGTCACCAACGAAAGGAAGGACTTTAGGGCCATACAAGAAGCGTCTGTAGTTTTGACGCACCCCGAATCAAGTACAGTCCCCCTCCAAGACCTAGGCAAGTCCGAATGAGTGTTTGGCCTCAACCGGCCCTAGCCAGGGCACCGACACCCGAAGCTACAGAGGCCTAAAGTCGGAGTCGGGCTTACCTCGGAGCCCTAAAGCATTGCCTAAGGGTCCAAGAGACATTGGATGGTTCCAGGACCCTCTGGAGGCCTTCCTGGAAGAATGCCAGAGACGGAAGACCGAGATTGTGGCCGAAGTAAAGAAGACCGACCCTACCCCGGATGCCACCCCGGGCCTAGCACCAAGACTAGGCCCTCAGGAGCTTAAGCCTATCAGAGAGCGGGTATCAATACTTGGAGAACTTCTAAGGACCTTCCTAGAAGATTGGGCCAAGTGGGAGTTGAAAGGCGCGAAGAGAAATGAAGAAAACTCAAAGACAAACAAAATACGGGCGCCAGCCCCGGTATACCAAAGAGCGCCAGATGGCACTTAGCACCAAGCCATCAAATGGCTCAGGCCTTTGGAGGTTTCCCACAGGCCTTAAAGACTATCTGGTCCCAGGAGTAAGCCCCAGCAACTGCCACCCTAGTTGGAGCTGAAATGATCAAGGAAATGAAGATCCTAGAGGGTGAGCATGGTAAGGACCGAATCACCACTTGCCCCGTGGCCCGAGCAGACTCAGCATTAGACTCAGAACTGGCCCCGGCATCAGGAGTCCCAGCCAACCCAGCCTCCGACCAGGAGCCACCACCAAAATAACTGCCCCGTACAAAGGCGGCACCGACTTTCCTAATCCGGACCGCGCGTGTGAAGCTTATCCGACCGGATCCGCCGGTTTTACCAGATTCGGGTTTTCCCAATATTTCCCTTATGTTTTTTCCTTTTCAGTATTGGAATCGTACTTCTCTTTTATTGAACGATTGTTTAGGATTAAACAAGTCCTTTTAGAGTTCTAAATAGGATTTGTTTTAGTTCTTTATTATTTTTACGAGTTATTTTCTAAGTAGGAAAACCGTGAGCCTGACAATGCTGGTAGGAGAAGTTTGTACTCGGAGCTTTGTCAGTTTGCTCATTCTAGTGTCCCCTGGATGTTAGGGGGTGATTTTAATGCTATCTTATCAGCTGCTGATTCTTCTACTCAACCAACAAACTGGGGGAGTATTGAGGACTTTGCAGGTTTTGTTAGAGACTGTAAGTTGGATGATCACAGTTATCAGGGCCTTGATTTCACTTGGGTTAATGATGACACTCGATTTGACGTGATTTTCAGCCTCATTTAAGCGACATTTCTTTGCTTAAGACATGGTTTTTAGGGTAGAATAACGAATATTCAATCGATTGCCCTATCTCGTGCCGTTTGTGTTACCTTGGCCCGTTTCGGGTCTATTTGATGGTTTTCTAGTGCTTTTGTGTTAGCACAGGTTTTTGCCATCAAATAAAGTAGCCATGGACGGGTCTAAGGCGTAGGAACCTCGAGGAATCAAACCGGAATCGATCCAAGGAGCCAGTCAAAGTCAAACAAAATCCTGCCTGAGTACAAAGAGATTTTCGCCGAAATTGAGCTTGCATATTCGACGAAAATATTAGTGCATTCAACTGGTGCCGAGTCAAAGGACATCTTCGGCGAAAACATTGTACTCTTCGGACCGAAAATACAAGGCAGAGAAAGCACTCCCGAACACAAAGGAATTTTCGCCGAAATTCTTAAGGAATTTTTGGCGAAAATAATACACTAATTCGGATCAGTTAGGGTTAAGTATAAATACTTAACCCGGCGGCCCAAAACAGGGGGAGGCATTCGAGACGATCATAATTTACAAAAAACACAACTTTTTTAGATCAGAATTCTCTGAAGTTCTGGAGCGAAGAGTTGGAGTTCGAAGTGCCGGATAGAGATCGTGACGCCATCCCTTCCATCTCAGAGAACCGGAGCTAGGAGTGTAACTTACCGAAGATCGAAGTCTGCCAGAGTCGTCTAAATTAGGTTTTTCAGATTCTTTTCTGTTCTTCCTCTGAATGATGAACTCTTTCCTTGTCTTTGTTTCTTTTGTAATAATCATGAGTAGCTAAACCCTTTAGAGCTTAGACTAGATGAACCCTAAGTGACCCAGGGCTTTAAAGCGGTCACGGATCGGCGATGATTAGATTCGAAATTCAATCAGTTCTTTTTCATGTTTGATTCATTTTTCATTGTTCATGTTTCTTGTCTGGATTGATCACCTAGATTAGATTCTGGTTAAGCTAAGGATAGAAGCGAACGCTCGCCTTACTTTAGAACATCGAGTTAAACAATTAACCTTATAATTGGAGCGTGCCTTTCGTAGGAACCGGTTAGGGTTAATTCACTGCTAGAGTAACTCATTAATCACTAGTAATCACACCAGTTAATTAAGTTGTTGCGAGAGGCGACCGTACCCGGGCGGCTAGTTAATCTTGGTAGTTAGAACGGATAGAGCGAACGTTCACCGGTCTTAAACCTAAGGGTAAGGAGTTATGGTGGTGTCTTAGTAATTGATTGAATGAGAATCGAAATCCGCTGATCTGTTGATTGCCAATGCTCTGGGGAACGAAGGGGGATTCAAAGTCTAAGTTTGTCTGTCATCCTTGTTTTCAAACCCTAATTCCCAATCTGCTTTAGTTTAATCTTTTTAATTTTTTTGCATTCCTTAGAAATAGAAGTCGTGGAACTCACACCACGTTCAACGTGTTTTCCTTCGAGTATTTTGCTAGTTCTGAAGTAACCAATCATAGAAAGCCCTCGGAATACGATCTGCTATACACTTTTTCTTAGCATTAGTAGTTTTTATTTGGTTGAATCCCGACCAACGAAAGGCATTGTTCACCAGTTAATAACAGAGATGATGGAAAATTGGTTGCTAGAAGGCTCAATCGTATTTTGGTCAATGAGGCTTGGTTTAATGTTTTCCTTGGTAGTAGAATGACGGTTAGAGCTTGTAAGTCTTCAGACCACTGCTCTGTCCTGTTCAATACCTCTACCAGTATTATGAATGTGAAGAAGCCATTTAAATTTTTTTCTTTCTGGGTCAAGCATCCTCTGTTCAAGGATTTATTTGACTTCCTAAATCATTCATTTTAATCGCCTTACATGGTCATTATTCGTTAAACTTTCGAATTCTATTTATTATTTAAATAATTAATTATTAACTAAATTTTAGATTATAAAAATAAATAAATAGAATAAAAATAGAATAAATCGAAATTCGAATCTTAGAATCTTAAATAATTAATTATTTAAGATTAATTTAATAATAATATTATTAACAAATAAAAAATATAAAAAAACTAGAAAATTAAACAAGTAATTCAAAAGAATACAAAAGATTCTTTTTTCTCGCTTTCATTCATTAATTTACTCATTGTTAATTGGTAAGATAGAGAGGTATATCTCTATCTTCTGTTAAGAAATTAACAAACGATAAACCTCGAAATCGTAGAAGAGCGATAGGCATCAACAAGTTATCAAAATTCTTTGTAAGAATTCAATTTGGTTCAGAGAACAAAGTGAAGAAGTTTAATGAAGTTCATTTTTTTGAATATTGATGATAGAGTCTTGAGAGCAAATGCAGAGTTGGAGGATTTTAGAGAATTGCTGTTTAATTGCCAATCAGAAGGTAATCTTGAGGTTGTCAATGGTGCGAAAGTGGCATTGGACAATCTCAAGAAAGCTGAGGAGAGTTTTTTGAGGAGCAAATCTCGAGCTTTGTGGATTAAGGAAGGTAATAGTTGCTCAAAATACTTCTTTAAGTGCAGTGTGGAGAGAAAGGTGCTCAAGAGTATATGACAAGCAGAATAGGGCAGTTGAGGACTTGCTGAGATAGATTAAGTTTGATGTGGTTACTGCAGCAACGGGGAGGGTAGTAGATGTAACATCCCCGCCCAACCGAATGGTTTGGAACTCGAGTTTGGATGGTTTAGACATTGGAAACAATGTTCTTGAGGCCCCATCAAAGTCCGGGACGTTCATAGTTGAGTCAGGTTGAAGATACAAGCGAGTACATGAGAATTGGCAAAAGGTGACAGATTACAACACACAGCCGTGTGTTATAGAAACACACCATGTTGTTTGAAACAACACGCCATGTGTTATAGAGACACGTCGTGTTTCTTGTGACTGCCATAAATAGTTGATTTTCACGGATTTTCATAACTTTTCCCTCTTTATCTTTCCCCGGAAATCCTTTTTGACATACCAAAAACCCCGTAGCTTCAATCCTTGATTCCGGGAGTTGTAGAGCTTCGATTGACGATCCCTAAATTTCTGTGACAAGAGGAAGAGATCACACCTTGAATTTCTGGGTATTTCGGAGTAGGCTGCTGTCGGTGAAGAGGAGAAGAGCTACGTTTTGGAGTCTGAGAGCTTGGCTGTTCGGGTTTCTAGAAGAGTTTTAGAACCTCGTCTTCTTATCAGGTGAGGGTTTAGCGTACGATAGGTAGTATGGTCGGTGTGAGGAGTTGCAATTTTAACCTAGATGAATGTAGGACTTGCATTGGAAGAGAGTAACAGGGGAAATTGTTATGCGTTTGGTTTCTGTGTATTTGTGATGATTGGTGATTGTTGTTTGAATGTTTATGTGATGAATATGATGATGATTGTTGGTTGTGGTTATATGTTGGGAAGGGGAAATGATTAATAATGATGATTAATGAATTGGATGTAGTAACGAGTGTATGAGGGTTGGGGTATGATGTTGTAACTGTATATCTGCTTGGAATTGTTAATCTGTGGTTGCAGAAGGGTGGTCCTGCCAATGTGGGGTCGCCCTTAATTGATGAACAGGTGGATGGCTCCACCAATGTAGGGTCGTCCAATAAAGGACGTACAGGAGGCCTACGACTAATGACATGGCTTCCCTGTACTTGCAGGTGGGGGTGGACGGTGAGCTAGTCGTATACCCTTAAACTGTTTGTGCCGTGGGAGGCGTTGAATGTCTTGTGATGTGTGGTTATGTGTGATGTCGGATTACTGAATAATTTGGATTGTGTTGGTTTATGTGATGTTGGGATTGAGATGACGCTAGGTGTTGATGTATGAATTATGCAACGTGCCTTTTAGCTAGAATTGATGATGCGTCTGAAGGTGGTTGCTAATGTGTTTAGGGTGGTAAACTATGACTTAGAACTGGCCACTGGAATTGGTAGGGAATGTAGGTATGGAATTGGACAATTGAATCGGTACGTGGAATTGACTTATGGAATTGGTTAAGGGAATTTCTGAATGGATTTGAGTAATGGAATTGGGTGGTGTGATTACAAGAACTAGTTGAACTGGGGTTGTATGATTGATATGAATGAAATTGATGATGTGTGTGATGGTGATTGATAGTGTGTCTTGTGGTTATTGTAATAAGGTTGGAGTCTTGGATGTGGATTGGTAAATGGTTGAGAAGAATGAGGATGTCAGAATTATTCAAATTGTGGCTAGGAATCGTGTTAGATGAAATATGTGAACTAGATAGATTATGTGGTTTAATCTAGTAACGCTCAATAGGAGAGTTGAAATGGTAAATTGATGTTGTCGTGATTGTTACTGTTATGTGGTGTTGGTTGACTTGTGTGATTGTATGGTTGACTTGTCTGAGTGTATGGTTGACTAGATGGCTAGAAATGGGAGTGAGGAGTTGAAAGTGGACTTAGGATGAGTTAGGTCTTGCATGAACCCTTGAGAGTAAAACTGGATAATTGTCATGTGATTACTGGTTGATGTGTGTGCTGATTGATGTGCGATGTGGGGGATTGGGATGAAAGTTGATAGCTAATGTATTTGACCTAGAAATGTGAGATGGGATGAACTGAATCTCTGTGATTGTACCTTTGTTGCCGGTTGTGGTTAGTGTGGAATTATCAAGTAGAATTGGTACGTGGAATTGGTTGAATGGAATTGGTACATGGAATTGGAAACATGGAATTGTGATGTGGATTTGTGTTGTGGACTTGGATGCTGGAATTGTGATATGGAATTTCATTGTTGATGTGTGTGAACGATGTGGTATGTTTAATATAATTAAATTGATAGAACGGAAGGAGCCAACGTTACCCCAACCGAACTACCGTTGAGTTAGAGTCTGATTCACTAGGGTGAATCCTATGACAGGGAGTCATAGTGGTTGATATCTCATTTGTGGAAGGATCCCTATAGGATGCGTCGTGATAGCTCCGTGGAGGAAGGATCCTTTAGGGGATGCGTCATGTTATCTCCCTACGGGGAAAGATCCTGCGAGATATGGATGATGTGATGGTCGGCGGGGTAGCGGGGGAAAAACTCCTTATGGCGCCTAATCAACTCACCTAGTTAAATGAATTATGAAATGTCGTGCGTGTGTTGTGTTGGATGTGATTACGAGCTGAAATGTGATGTGTTGAGTGTGTATATGTGATGTGCGGTATGTGTTGGCGATCTGTTATGTAATGTGTGTGAACTGGGTTGGATTGAGCAGTGAATTGAGTTGTGTTAATGTGATGAGGTGTGGGATAGATGGTGAATGGTTGATGATTGTGATGATGATATGAATTGTGAATGGTTAGTATGGAGTTGTGCACTTGGAGTGATAACCTGGACTGCTTAGAGATGTCTAATAGCTCACTTAGTAAATTGAAATGTAATATACGATTGTGCAAGGCGATTGTGTATGATTGTTGTGTGACGATCGAGATGACGAGTTGACTTAGGATGCTTCTGATCATTGAACTGTATGCATTGTGTTTCTGATGTTGAATTATATGTATGGATGTAATGTTGAACCGTCTGAATGATGCTCTTTGTATATTGATGTTATTGTGGATTGAGAATGTTGAACTGAAAACTGCACCTATGTGATCGCCTAGACTGTTTTAGGGAATTAAAATATGAATGGATGTGTCTGGTTCCATTGTTGGTTGTGTGTGGAGTTTGGAACCGCTCTTCAGGTTAAGTTCGGCGCATAGTTAAACCCAGTGGGTTCACTCAATTTCAATAGGAAATTGATCCCCTCACAGTTTCTCTTTTCAGGTTCGCGTGTAAGTGAGAGTGAGTTGAAGTTCAAGTGTGCTGTTGAGTTCGGAAGAGTGGCAGGTTGGAGTTGTGAAGTGAAGATTAGGAAGCTACTTTGGAGTGACCATTGTTTTGAGTTTTGTATTTTCAGTTGACACCTTTGGTTGGGAATTTTGTAATCGTTTTGAGCTTTGGTTTCGGAATTCGGATTTTATGAAATGAAGGCCTTTTGTTGTTTTTGAGCTTTTAATGAATAGGTGTTTCTGTTTCCGCTGCGTTTTACTCCTTTATTTAAATGTTGTATCTTCGAGTGGCGCTCAAACCGGTTCGACCATGAGTAAACCCGGGTCGGTTTGGGACGGGTGTTACAGATGGTATCAGAGCCTGGTTTGTTGCTGCTGTGTTGGTGTTGTGTATTTTCTTCTAGAGGAGTAATTAACCTCATATGGGGAATGGATGAAACATCAGCACAGGACCAACTTTCAAGGGATTTTCAAATCGTTTTGAAATGGCTGGGAAGTTTTGAAAGGAAAGTGTTGTGAATTTGAAAGGAAAGTGATTTGAAATGCAATGTAATTTCTGAAATTGGTCAACTGAAACGTTTTGTGTCCTCCAGTAGTGGAAAGGGTGTCGGAGTAGTTTAAGAGTGGAAGTAGTAGTAGGTTGGGAAGTTAGTTAGAAGAGTAGGGCCTTGCAGAATTTGGTTAAGTTGAGTGAAGTGTTCGAGGAGTGTGAAGTTCTGGTCGGAGGTGTTAGCTGAGGGTTTTCTCGCTTCGCTTGTGTTGTGCTTATGCTCTTGTGTGAGTTGTTTTTTGGTTGTTCTCTTGTGGTTGGTTGTGCCGTCGAGGTTCGGTTATCCGTGTCTGTTAGGTAGAAGTTCGGAGTAGTGTGGGAGTAGTGCCCTTAGAAGGTGTGTGTTGCTAGAGCCGTTAAGAGAGAGTTTCGGGAGGTGATGTGATCCTCGTGTTGTTGCGGTTTTGCTGTGATTTGCGGATTCATTACTAGGGTGAGTTGGGTTGTGATTTCGGGGACAAAATCTCTTGAAGTTGTGGAGACTTGTAGCATCCCCGCCCAGCCGATCGGTTTGGAACTTGAGTTTGGATGGTTTAGACATTGGAAACAATGTTCTTGAGGCCCCATCGAAGTCTGGGATGTTCATAGTTGAGTCGGGTTGAAGATACAAGCGAGTACATGAGAATTGGCAAAAGATGACAGATTACAACACACAACCGTGTGTTATAGAAACACGCCGTGTTTCTTGTGACTGCCATAAATAGCTGATTTTCACGGATTTCCATAACTTTTTCCTCTTTCTCTTTCCCCGAAAATCCTTTTTGACGAACCAAAAACCCCATAGCTTCAATCCTTGATTCCGGGAGTTGTAGAGCTCCGATTGACGATCCATTTGTTGCCACACATTCGTTGTGACGAGAGGAAGAGATCACACCCTGAATATCTAGGTATTTCAGAGTAGGGTGCTGTCGGTGAAGAGGCGAAGAGCTACATTTTTGGAGTCTGAGAGCTTGGTTGTTCGGGTTTCTACAAGAGTTTTAGAGCCTCGTCTTCTTGTCAGGTGAGGGTTTAGCGTATGATAGGTAGTTTGGTCGGTGTGAGGAGTTTCAATTTTAACCTAGATGAATGTAGGACTTGCATGAATTGGAAGAGAGTAAAAGGGGAAATTGTTCTGCGTTTGGTTTTTGTGTATTTGTGATGATTGGTGATTGTTGTTTGGATGTTTATGTGATGAATATGATGATGATTGCTGGCTGTGGTTATACGTTGGGAAAGGGTAATGATTAATAATGATGATTAATGAATTGGATGTAGTAACGAGTGTAGGAGGGTTGGGGTATGATGCTGTAACTGTATTTCTGCTTGGAATTGTTATCTGTGGTTGCAGAAGGGTGGTCCTGCCAATGTGGGGTCGCCCTTAATTGATAAACAGGTGGATGGCTCCACCAATGTGAGGTCGTCCAATGAAGGACGTACAGGAGGGTAACCCTACGACTCATGACATGGCCTCCCCTGTACTTGCAGGTGGGGGTGGCCGGTGAGCTAGCCGTTTACCATTAGACTGTTTGTGCCGTGGGAGGCGTTGAATGTCTTGTGATGTGTGGTTATGTGTGATGTGGGATTACTGAATGATTTGGATTGTGTTGGTTTATGTGATGTTGGGATTGAGATGATGCTAGGTGTTGATGTATGAATTATGCAACATCCCCTTTAGGTAGAATTGATGATGCGTGTGAAGGTGGTTGCTAATGTGTTTAGGGTGGTAGACTATGACTTAGAACTGGCCACTGGATCTGGTAGGGAATGTAGGTATGGAATTGGACAATAGAATCGGCACGTGGAATTGACTTATGGAGTTGGTTAAGGGAATTGGTGAATGGAATTGGGTGGTGTGATTGCATGAACTAGTTGAACTGGGGTTGTATGATTGCTTTGAATGAAATTGATGTTGTGTGTGATGGTGATTGATAGTGTGTCTTGTGGTTATTGTAATAAGGTTGGAATCTTAGATGTGGATTGGTAAATGGTTGAGAAGAATGAGGAAGTCAGAATTGGTCGAATTGTGGCTAGGAATCATGTTAGATGAAATATGTGAACTAGATAGATTATGTGGTTTAATCTAGTAACGCTCAACAGGAGAGTTCAAATGGTAAATTGATGTTGTCTTGATTGTTATTGTTATGTGGTGTTGGTTGACTTGTGTGATTGTATGCTTGACTTGTGTGAGTGTATGGTTGACTAGATGGCTAGGAATGGGAGTGAAGAGTTGAAATTGGACTTAGGATGAGTTAGGTCTTGCATGAACCCTTGAGAGTAAAACTGGATAATTGTCCTGTGATTACTGGTTGATGTGTGGGCTGATTGATGTGCGATGTGGGGGATTTGGACGAAAGATGATAGCTAATGTATTTGACCTAGAAATGTGAGATGGGATGGGATGGGATGAACTAAATCTCTGTGATTGTACCTTTGTTGCCGGTTGTGGTTAGTGTGGAATTATCAAGTAGAATTGGTACGTGGAATTGGTCGAATGGAATTGGTACATGGAATTGTGATGTGGATTTGTGTTGTGGACTTGGATGGTGGAATTGTGATATGGAATTTCATTGTTGATGTGTGTGAAGGATGTGGTATGTTTAATATAATTAAATTGATAGAACCGGAAGGAGCCAACGTTACCCTAACCGAAGTACCATTGAGTTAGAGTCTGATTCACTGGGATGAATCCTATGACAGGGAGTCATAGTGGTGATATCTCCTTTGTGGAAGGATCCCTATGGGATGCGTCGTGATAGCTCCGTGGAGGAAGGATCCCTTAGGGGATGCGTCGTGTTATCTCCCTACGAGGAAAGATCCTGCGGGATATGGATGATGTGATGGCCAGCGCGGTTAGCGGGAGAACAACTCCTTATGGCGCCTAATTAACTCACCTAGTTAAATGAATTATGAACTGTCGTGCGTGTGTTGTGTTGGATGTGATTACGAGCTGAAATGTGATGTGTTGAGTGTGTATATGTGATGTGCGGTATGTGTTGGCGATCTGTTATGTAATGTGTGTGAACTGGGTTGGATTGAGCAGTGAATTGAGTTGTGTTAATGTGATGAGGTGTGGGATAGATGGTGAATGGTTGATGATTGTGATGATGATATGAATTGTGAATGGTTAGTATGGAGTTGTGCACTTGGAGTGATAACCTGGACTGCTTAGAGATGTCTAATAGCTCATTTAGTAAATTGAAATGTAATATACGATTGTGCAAGGCGATTGTGTATGATTGTTGTGTGACGATCGAGATGACGAGTTCACTTAAGATGCTTCTGATCATTGAACTGTATGCATTGTGTTTCTGATGTTGAACTATATGTATGGATGTAATGTTGAACCGTCTGAATGATGCTCTTTGTATATTGATGCTATTGTGGATTGAGAATGTTGAACTGAAAACTGCACCTATGTGATCGCCTGGACTGTTTTAGGGAATTAAAATATGAATGGTTGTGTCTGGTTCCATTGTTGGTTGTGTGTGGAGTTTGGAACCGCTCTTTAGGTTAAGTTCGGCGCATAGTTAAACCCAGTGGGTTCACTCAATTTCAATAGGATTTTGATCCCCTCACAGTTTCTCTTTTCAGGTTCGCGTGTAAGTGAGAGTGAGTTGAAGTTCAAGTGTGTTGTTGAGTTCGGAAGAGTGGCAGGTTGGAGTTGTGAAGTGAAGATTAGGAAGCTACTTTGGAGTGACCATTGTTTTGAGTTTTGTATTTTCAGTTGACACCTTTGGTTGGGAACTTTGTAATCGTTTTGAGCTTTGGTTTCGGAATTCGGATTTTATGAAATGAAGGCCTTTGGTTGTTTTTGAGCTTTTAATGAATAGGTGTTTCTGTTTCCGCTGCGTTTTACTCCTTTATTTAAATGTTGTATCTTTGAGTGGCGCTCAAACCGGTTTGACCACGAGTAAACCCGGGTCGGTTTGGGACAAGTGTTACAGATGGTATCAGAGCCTGGTTTGTTGTTGCTGTGTTGCTGTTGTGTATTTTCTTCTAGAGGAGTAATTAACCTCATATGGGGAATGGATGAAACATCAGCACAGGACCAACTTTCAAGGGATTTTCAAATCGTTTTGAAATGGCTGGGAAGTTTTGAAAGGAAAGTGATTTGAAATGCAGTGTGATATCTGAAATTGGTCAACTGAAACGTTTTGTGTCCTCCAGTAGTGGAAAGGGTGTCGGAGTAGTTTGAGAGTGGAAGTAGTAGTAGGTTGGGAAGTTAGTTAGAAGAGTAGGGCCTTGCAGAATTTGGTTAAGTTGAGTGAAGTGTTCGAGGAGTGTGAAGTTCTTGTCGGAGGTGTTAGCTGAGGGTTTTCTCGCTTCGCTTGTGTTGTGCTTATGCTCTTGTGTGAGTTGTTTTTTGGTTGTTCTCTTGTGGTTGGTTGTGCCGTCGAGGTTCGGTTGTGCGTGTCTGTTAGGTAGAGGTTCGGAGTAGTGTGGGAGTAGTGCCCTTAGAAGGTGTGTGTTGCTAGAGCCATTAAGAGAGAGTTTCGGGAGGTGATGTGATCCTCGTGTTGCTGCGGTTTTGCTGTGATTTGCGGATTCATTACTACGGTGAGTTGGGTTGAGATTTCGGGGACGAAATCTCTTGAAGTTGTGGAGACTTGTAACATCCCGCCCAGCCGATCGGTTTGGAACTTGAGTTTGGATGGTTTAGACATTGGAAACAATGTTCTTGAGGCCCCATCGAAGTCTGGGATGTTCATAGTTGAGTCGTGTTGAAGATACAAGAGAGTACATGAGAATTGGCAAAAGGTGACAGATTACAACACACAATCGTGTGTTATAGAAACACGCCGTGTTTCTTGTGACTGCCATAAATAGCTGATTTTCACGGATTTCCATAACTTTTCCCTCTTTCTCTTTCCCCGAAAATCCTTTTTGACGAACCAAAAACCCCATAGCTTCAATCCTTGATTCCGGGAGTTGTAGAGCTCCGATTGACGATCCATTTGTTGCCACACGTTCGTTGTGACGAGAGGAAGAGATCACACTTTGAATATCTAGGTATTTCAGAGTAGGCTGTTGTCGGTGAAGAGGCGAAGAGCTACGTTTTTGGAGTCTGAGAGCTTGGTTGTTCGGGTTTCTACAAGAGTTTTAGAGCCTCATCTTCTTGTCAGGTGAGGGTTTAGCGTACGATAGGTATTTTGGTCGGTGTGAAGAGTTTCAATTTTAACCTAGATGAATGTAGGACTTGCATGAATTGGAAGAGAGTAAAAGGGGAAATTGTTCTGCGTTTGGTTTTTGTGTATTTGTGATGATTGGTGATTGTTGTTTGGATGTTTATGTGATGAATATGATGATGATTCCTGGCTGTGGTTATATGTTGGGAAAGGGTAACGATTAATAATGATGATTAATGAATTGGATGTAGTAACGAGTGTAGGAGGGTTGGGGTATGATGCTGTAACTGATTTCTGCTTGGAATTGTTAATCTGTGGTTGCAGAAGGGTGGTCCTGCCAATGTGGGGTCGCCCTTAATTGATAAACAGGTGGATGGCTCCACCAATGTGAGGTCGCCCAATGAAGGACGTACAGGAGGGTAACCCTACGACTCATGACATGGCTTCCCCTGTACTTGT
This sequence comes from Linum lewisii, assembly GCA_034768395.1. NCBI lineage: Eukaryota > Viridiplantae > Streptophyta > Magnoliopsida > Malpighiales > Linaceae > Linum > Linum lewisii. Next base: position 36,598,761 of record CM068297.1, read on the forward strand.
AGGTGGGGGTGGTCGGTGAGCTAGCCGTTTACCATTAGACTGTTTGTGCCGTGAGAGGCGTTGAATGTCTTGTGATGTGTGGTTATGTGTGATGTGGGATTACTGAATGATTTGGATTGTGTTGGTTTATGTGATGTTGGGATTGAGATGATGCTAGGTGTTGATGTATGAATTATGCAACATGCCTTTTAGGTAGAATTGATGATGCGTGTGAAGGTGGTTGCTAATGTGTTTAGGGTGGTAGACTATGACTTAGAACTGGCCACTGGATCTGGTAGGGAATGTAGGTATGGAATTGGACAATAGAATCGGCACGTGGAATTGACTTATGGAATTGGTTAAGGGAATTGGTGAATGGAATTGGGTGGTGTGATTGCATGAACTAGTTGAACTGGGGTTGTATGATTGATTTGAATGAAATTGATGTTGTGTGTGATGGTGATTGATAGTGTGTCTTGTGGTTATTGTAATAAGGTTGGAGTCTTGGATGTGGATTGGTAAATGGTTGAGAAGAATGAGGATGTCAGAATTGGTCGAATTGTGGCTAGGAATCATGTTAGATGAAATATGTGAACTAGATAGATTATGTGGTTTAATCTAGTAACGCTCAACATGAGTGTTGAAATGGTAAATTGATGCTGTCTTGATTGTTATTGTTATGTGGTGTTGGTTGACTTGTGTGATTGTATGGTTGACTTCTGTGAGTGTATGGTTGACTAGATGGCTAGGAATGGGAGTGAGGAGTTGAAACTGGACTTAGGATGAGTGAGGTCTTGCATGAACCCTTGAGAGTAAAACTGGATAATTGTCCTGTGATTACTGGTTGATGTGTGGGCTGATTGATGTGCGATGTGGGGGATTGGGACGAAAGATGATAGCTAATGTATTTGACCTAGAAATGTGAGATGGGATGGGATGGGATCAACTAAATCTTTGTGATTGTACCTTTGTTGTCGGTTGTGGTTAGTGTGGAATTATCAAGTAGAATTGGTACGTGGAATTGGTCGAATGGAATTGGTACATGGAATTGTGATGTGGATTTGTGTTGTGGACTTGGATGGTGGAATTGTGATATGGAATTTCATTGTTGATGTGTGTGAAGGATGTGGTATGTTTTATATAATTAAATTGATAGAACCGGAAGGAGCCAACATTACCCTAACCGAAGTACCGTTGAGTTAGAGTCTAATTCACTGGGGTGAATCCTATGACAGGGAGTCATAGTGGTTGATATCTCCTTTGTGGAAGGATCCCTATGGGATGCGTCGTGATAGCTCCGTGGAGGAAGGATCCCTTAGGGGATGCGTCGTGTTATCTCCCTACGGGGAAAGATCCTGCGGAATATGGATGATGTGATGGCCGGCGGGGGGTAGCGGGAGAACAACTCCTTATGGCGCCTAATTAACTCACCTAGTTAAATGAATTATGAACTGTCGTGCGTGTGTTGTGTTGGATGTGATTACGAGCTGAAATGTGATGTGTTGAGTGTGTATATGTGATGTGCGGTATGTGTTGGCGATCTGTTATGTAATGTGTGTGAACTGGGTTGGATTGAGCAGTGAATTGAGTTGTGTTAATGTGATGAGTTGTGGGATAGATGTTGAATGGTTGATGATTGTGATGATGATATGAATTGTGAATGGTTAGTATGGAGTTGTGCACTTGGAGTGATAACCTGGACTGCTTAGAGATGTCTAATAGCTCACTTAGTAAATTGAAATGTAATCTATGATTGTGCAAGGCGATTGTGTATGATTGTTGTGTGACGATCGAGATGACGAGTTGACTTAGGATGCTTCTGATCATTGAACTGTATGCATTGTGTTTCTGATGTTGAACTATATGTATGGATGTAATGTTGAACCGTCTGAATGATGCTCTTTGTATATTGATGCTATTGTGGATTGAGAATGTTGAACTGAAAACTGCACCTATGTGATCGCCTATACTGTTTTAGGGAATTAAAATATGAATGGATATGTCTGGTTCCATTGTTGGTTGTGTGTGGAGTTTGGAACCGCTCTTCAGGTTAGGTTCGGTGCATATTTAAACCCAGTGGGTTCACTCAATTTCAATAGAAAATTGATCCCCCTCCCAGTTTCTCTTTTCAGGTTTGCGTGGTAGTGAGAGTGAGTTGAAGTTCAAGTGTGTTGTTGAATTTAGAAGAGTGGGTGGTGGTGGTGGTGGTAACTGATCATCCATGGTAGGAGATGGAGGAGGTGAAAGTGACTCGGTGTATGAAGCGGATGAAGATGACGGTGAAGATGAAGATGAGGAGCTCTCCTTCAGTTCCTCGATCTTGATCGGAGTGACGGATGGAAGTGGATTGGTTCTGCCTCTCTTCGGAATCTGTGATTGCCTTGGTGGAGCAGAACTGCCGGGTCTCTCTACACTCTTAGCCTTGTCGGTTTGGGAGCGCGTGTGAGGACGGCGTTGCATAAACCTGTGAACAACCTATAAATAACAAAAACAAACAAAAACCAGTGTAAAATCGCAGTGGATGGAAAGGTGAAAGATGGAAAGTAGAATAATAAGATGCCAATTCTTCTTTCAAACAATCAAAAGAAGTCCCCGACAACGGCGCCAATTTGATGAAGGCTGCAGAGCAGGTTTAGCAAATAACTACCAAGCTGGAAGCTAGGGTAGATCGTATTCCACGGGTCTTCTAATGATTGATTACTCAAATATAAAGGCAAATTACTCAGATTAAACACTTTGTGCGTGGTGTGAGTTCCACGACTTCTAATTCTAAGAAATGCACGGAAATTAAAAATTAAAACTGAAAACAGATTGAAAGATTGGTTGAAAACAAAGATGACTGACAAGCTTAGACTTTGAATCCCCCTTCGTTCACCAGAGCATTGGCAATCCACAGATCAGCGGATTTCGATCCTCGTTCAATCAATTCTAAGACACCACCATAACTCCTTACCCTTAGGTTTAAGACTGGCGAACGTTCGCTCTATCCGATCTAGCTACCAAGATTAATTAGCCGCCCGGGTATGGTCGCCTCTCTCAATGACTTAACTTAACTGGTGCAATTACTAATGATTTATGAGTTACTCTTGCAGTGGATTAACCCTAACTGGTTCCTACGAAAGGCACACTCCAATGATTAGGTTAATTGTTCGATTTGATGTTTTAAAGTAAGGCGAGCGTTCGCTTCTATCCTTAGCTTAACAAGAATCTAATCTAGGTGATCAATCCAGACAAGAAACATGAACAATGAAGAACAAATCAAACATGAAAGAGAAACTGATTGAACTTTGAATCTAATCACCGCCGATCCGTGACCGCTTTAAAGCCCTGGGTCACTTAGGGTTCATCTAGTCTAAGCTCTACGAGTTTAGCTACTCATGTTTTTAACAAAAGAATCAAAGACAAAGATAGAGTTCATCTTGAACAGAGGAAGAACAGAAAAGGATCTAAAAAACCTAATTAAGATGTCTCCGGCAGAACTTCGATCTCCGGTAAGCTGCAATCCTAGCTCCGAGTCTTCGAGATGAAAGGGATGGCGTCACGATCTCTTTCTCGCTCTTCGAACTCTAAACTCTACTCCAGAACTCTTGAGAATCCTTGAAGTATTTGGTATTATCATATATGAAATTGTATATTTGTTTTAGGGCCGCCGGCTAAGTATTTATACTTAACCCTAATATCGCCGGATTTTGCCTGGAATTTCACCGAAAACCTATGAAGTTTTCGCCAAAAATTCCTTTGTAAAATGACTGATCGCAGGCTGAATTCTCCTGTGATTTTCGGACGTCAGGGTTCTCGACGAAAACTTGGAGTTTTCGCCGAAAACTTCTTCTTGTCAGCTGGTGAACCTAAGATCGTTGTGCGGGTTCAACCATATATCTAACAAAGCTAACAAGCTAGGGTAGATCGTATTCCATGGGCCTTCTAATGATTGACTACTCAAATAAACTATCAAATTACTCAGGTTTAAGCACTTCGTGCGTGGTGTGAGTTCCTCGACTTCTACTTCTAAGAGATGCAGAAAAATTAAAAATTGAAACTAAGAACAGAATAGAAATTGGTTGATTAAAACAGAGATGACAGACGAACTTAGACTTTGAATCCCCCTTCGTTCACCAGAGCATTGGCAATCAACAGATCAGCGGATTTCGATTCTCATTCAATCAATTCTAAGACACCACCATAACTCCTGACCCTTAGGTTTAAGTTCTCCTAGGTTCAATTTTTCATACAGACTCATAGGCATAACATTAACAGACGCGCCAAGATCAACCAAACAACGTTCTATCTCAACATCATTAATGACAAGAGGTAGAGTGAAAGAACCAGGATCAGAACACTTAGCTGGATATGGAGAGGAAGGTTTCTTGCTACGAGCATCAGGATATCCTTCTTTATTCCCCTTCATGCCAGTTTTGATCCTTGCATTTGGCAGCAATGCTCTTGGAAATGGAGGCTTCACGTAGTATGGTGCGAGAGGAGGATCTTCCTCCTTAGGCGCCACTTCCATTGCTTCCTTCTTCTCTGGAGTTTCAGCGATCCTGCGTAAAACAGAACAAGCATCAGTAGATAAGCTTGTAAATTTTTTAACAGATACCATCTTGGCTTGCTCCTTTCTCAGATTCGGTTCTGTCTGGCTCGGATGTTGGCCAAATGGTCGACCAGATGCTAGCATGCTCGAGATGTTGTTCACAGCTTGCTCAATTCTTTGACCGGCTGCGATCTGTTCCTGATTGAGAAGAGCTTGAGCTTTAAACTGACTGTCATGATCATCGAGTCTGGTGATGATCTGACTAAGCTTCTTGTCCAGGTCACTGACATTGTTTTCCTTCTGGTACTGCTGCCCTGGATAGGTATTATTCAAATATTGATTCTGGTGATTGCCAGGAGCAGTCCCATAGTTACCCGGATTACGGTGCGGCGGCTGATAGACGCCTGCCGGCGGATGGTTAGGCTTCTGATCCTGAGCTGGACCAGCAGGGCGGTTATTCTGGTTCTGGTTATGGTTGGCGCTAGCATTGTAGGGAGGCCTGTCTTGATAGTTCCCTTGCTGCCTGAAGTTGCGGTAGCCAGCATAACCATTCTGACTATTAACGAAGCCTTGTTGAACGAAATTTACCTCTTCTGCGGACCAGACTTCTGTCTTACCAAAATTCTGGCAACAGCCTCCGTTATGCGCACAAGCTCCACACCACTCGCAATCAGCAACATAGACAGAAGCTGCCGGCGGTTTGATTGGTGTGGAAGACTTCTTCAAATGCTTCTCTACTTCGGCCTTGATTGCTGCTTCGAGGTCGAGCTTGCTCCTTGATCCTTCAGATTGTCGTTCCCAGTTCCTTGACTTGGAAGCACAGTTTGCGAAGTGAAGAAGAGCAGCTTCAGGTGTGAGTGTAGTGCAATCCCCTTTAGCTAGACAATTGACCCACTTGGCAGATTCTTCTCGAAGACGTCGAGCAAAGATTTCAGCTAACTGCCTCTGCTCGAATCCGTGATGAGGACAGTTGTAGAGAAGTTCTTGGAATCGATTCCAAGTATCGTATAAGCTTTCTCCTTCTTTCTGGGAGAATCTGGCAATGCTGTCCTTGATGGCTGTTGTTCTGGCAGGAGGAAAGTATTCTTCAACGAAGTCCTGAGCCAGAGTGTCCCAATCAGTGTAATATCCAGGTGGTTTGCCAGTAAGCCACCTCTTAGCAGCGCCTTTCAGAGAGAACGGGAAAGCTCTCAAACAAAGAGTATTCTTGTCGAGGTTTCCGTTCTTGAAAGTGCTGCAGAGATCAAGGAAGTCTGCAATATGAGTGCACGGATTGTCTAGGGGCCTGCCTTCGAACTATAGATCCCTAGAGATCATAGTCAAGAATGGAATCTTGATCTCATAGTCAGGATCTCCTTCAATGCGCGGTACGGCAATGGCAGATCGAACGCTAGGCGCACTCGGCTTATTGTAATCAGCTAGACTTTTCTGTGCAGGTGGAGGTGGTGGATTTCCGCCCGATGGTGGTAATTGATCAGTCATGGTAGGAGATGGAGGAGGTGAAAGTGACTCGGTGTATGAAACGGATGTAGGTGATGGTACAGGTGAAGATGGAGATGAGGAACTCTCCTTCAGTTCCTCGATCTTAATCGGAGTGGTGGATGGAGGTGGATTGATTCTGCTTCTCCTTAGAATCTGTGATTGTCGAGGTGGAGCAGAACTGCTTGGTCTCTCTATACTCTTAGCCTTGTCGATTTGGGAGCGAGTCCAAGGGCGGCGATGCATACACCTGTGAACAACCTACAAATAACAAAAACAACAAAACCAGTGTAAAATCGAAGTGGGTGGAAAAGTGAAAGATGGAAATAGAAGAATAAATTGCCAGTTCTTCTTTCAAACAATCAAAAGAAGTCCCGGCAACGGCGCCAATTTGGTGAACCTAAGATCGTTGTGTGGGTTCAACCAAATAACTAACAAAGCTAACAAGCTAGGGTAGATCGTATTCCATGGGCCTTCTAATGATTGACTACTCAAATAAACTAGCAAATTACTCAGGTTTAAGCACTTCGTGCGTGGTGTGAGTTCCACGACTTCTACTTCTAAGAGATGCAGAAAAATTAAAAATTGAAACTAAGAACAGAATGGAAATTGGTTGATTAAAACAGAGATGACAGACGAACCTAGACTTTGAATCCCCCTTCGTTCACCAGAGCATTGGCAATCAACAGATCAGCGGATTTCGATTCTCATTCAATCAATTCTAAGACACCACCATAACTCCTGACCCTTAGGTTTAAGACCGGCGAATGTTCGCTCTATCCGTTCTAGCTACCAAGATTAATTAGTCGCCCGGGTACGGTCACCTCTCGCAACGACTTAACTTAACTGGTGGAATTACTAACGATTTATGAGTTACTCTTGCAGTGGATTAACCCTAACCGGTTCCTACGAAAGGCACGCTCCAATTATAAGGTTAATTGTTCAGTTTGATGTTTTAAAGTAAGGCGAGCGTTCGCTTCTATCCTTAGCTTAACAAGAATCTAATCTAGGTGATCAATCCAGACAAGAAACATAAACAACGAAGAACAAACCAAACATGAAAGAGAAACTGATTGAACTTCGAATCTAATCACCGCCGATCTGTGACCGCTTTAAAGCTCTGGGTCACTTAGGGTTCATCTAGTCTAAGCTCTAAGAGTTTAGCTACTCATGTTTATCACAAAAGAATCAAAGACAAAGAAAGTGTTCATCATCATCTAGAGGAAGAACATAAAAGAATCTGAAAAACCTAATTGAGACGACTCTGGCAGACTTCGATCTTCGGTAAACTGCAATCCTAGCTCCGAGTCTTCGAGATGGAAGGTATGGCGTCACGATCTCTTTCCGGCTCTTCGGACTCTAAACTCTCTGCTCCAGAACTTGAGAGAATTCTGAAGTTCGGTATTAGTTGGTAATTATGTTGTGTATTGTCCGTCCCCCTTTAATTTGGGCCGCCGGTTAAGTACTTATACTTAACCCTAAACCGCCGGATTTAGCCTGATATTTTCGCCGAAAATATTGAAGGATTTTCGCCTAAAATCTTAGTGTAAATGGATGATCCGCCGGCTACTTTTCTTCTGTGATTTTCGGCTCAATTGTTCTCGGCGAAAAATTAGGGTTTTCGCCGAAAACTTCCTTTGATAAGCATCAGTCGATTTGTGCTGGGATTTTCGCCGAAAACACTAAGGTATTTTCGGCGAAAACTTTAGTGTAAACCGGGGCAGACTTTGGTTCGACTCGATTGACTCCTTGGATCGATTCCGGTGCGATTCCTCAAGGTTCCAACGCCTTAGACACGTCCTGGGCTACTTTATTTGACGGCAAAAACCTGTGCTAACATAAAAACACTAGAAAACCATCAAATAGACCCGAAACGGGCCAAAGTAACACAAATAGCACGAGATAGGGCAATTGATTGAATATTCGTTATTCTACCCTAAAAACCATGTCTTAAGCAAGGAAATGTCGCTTAAATGAGGCTGATAATCACGTCAAATCGAGTGTCATCAAAATACCCCACACTTAAGCTTTTGCTTGTCCTCAAGCAAACTGAATAGAAACGCTCATGTTCACAAATGATAAGATCGATCAAATTGGAGTTCAATCAAACACAATGAATTATTAGACAGATAGATCCTAGAACAAGAAACCTAACATGCATACAGATCAGCCAAACTACCTAGTCTCACTAATAAACTGCACACGACAAGTAATCGTAACCAATTATGCACGAATTTGACCTAACCGACCAGACTCCTCACACAGGAAATATTTAGTAAATGGGGAACTCTCACTCTCTGTGTTTAAGGACGTGTTTCTGCTCTCAATCATTTTTTGTTACTGAATTCTGTCATAAGTTTGCAATTCAACCACATTTCCACCACTGTGACAACACGAGTAACCAGTCAAGAAGGACTTCCCTGCTAGAACTGTAACGAATTCTACACTACTTGGGTTTATGATGCGATGGACGATGGGAATGTATGATGATGGCTTTGTGCGGTGTAGCTTTCGACTAACTTCCATAGAATATAATCTGTGGCTTCCTACCGTCTAACCAGACACGGGTGGAATAATGAACGCTCGTCATCTGATACCCTCAAGCAACCTAGCACTTTTATTATTTTTCTTTACACAATTTTTTTCTCTAACTTTTCTTTTGACTTCGTTCTTCCATTTGTAGGGAGAAGAACGTTTTATTGAACTAAAAACTTTAAACTTTTCTCTTTTTCTGCTTTTTTCGAAATTTTCTTCTTTTCTTTCATTCATTTTTTCCTTTGTGCCGATTTTTCTTTTAGTTGCTAGAGGGGTTTACACGTCTGGACATAACAGCTAAGACCACCTGTTTAATGGCTATAGGCAGGCTACCACAAACCGACTTCTTGTAGGTCAATCTAGAACTACAACCACAGGGGATCAACGAGGAAATGAAAGAATGGGAAATGGCTGTAATGTATATCGAACTGAAAGAACAGGCCAAGCTCAAGGGTTTAAACCTAATGGATTTTAACGTTAGGTAGGCTATCTGGCTTAGTAGCTGAATCTAGGTGCCCCTATCATTCTAGAACTCGTGTCATCGTGTGGTCTCGAGTAGGTCTCATGCAAATTCTAACTCATTCAAGCAAACAGAAAACCACTCAAAAAGAATTAAAATTGCAAGTTACGGGCAATGGATCAAAAGCTCACAGTTGGTTTGCTAGTCGGATTCGGTCATTCTCATGCAATCAAGGCTACAAACTACAAGTGTGATTTTAAAAATTCTGTTTTGACCAGGCAATTTAGCATCAAAGTATACAAGTTGGTTCTCAAGTTCTAGGTTAAGCAGTCTAAACATCATTATGAAAGTTTGAACAACAACTTAACATAAAAAATCAAGAGCTGAGCCATTCTAATGCTAGAGACTGGAAAGGAATCACGAGGCACACAGAAAACACAATCAAGTTCATGCAAGGTTCTCTATTAATTGTAATGATCTAAACCCATTTAAAACATGCGAATTCACCCATGGCCTAGGTGAATTCACCCAACATGAAGGCGAATTTGCCTGTCAGATTTTTAGATTCCCCGATTATTGGTCTAAACCGATCAGGAATCTAGTCAGGGAATCAATTTAGAGTCACAAATATAATTCACTTGGGAGCTGGGCAAATTCGCCTAGACCCTAGGCGAATTCACCTATTTTAGTTCATAGTTTCAAATCCTATTTATTTGTATAATTAATTCATTTTATTTATTTATTATTATTTTTTTGAGGAAACTTAATCATTTTATTGATTAAGACAATACCTGAACTATTTACAAGGAAAACAGTTCGAACAAAAAACGAGAAACATAATTACAATCGAGAAATCCAGTCTTTCGACAAAACATCATCACATACAAGAAGAGCAATGCGATGCGCAACTTGGATTACTTCTCTATGAGCATAGCAGATTGTAACCTGTTAATTCCAATACAGCATACGACATATTGATGTTAGGATGCTTGGTGAAAATTCGTCAAAACACCTCTTTAAGTTTTAGAGCTATAATAATAATATATTTGTAAAACCATCTGAGCACTAAGGAGTGTTTCTTATAATAAATAAATAAAAAAACCAAATAGCATTATAGCAGTAAAAGAATGACCCGACCCGACCCGAACCGAACACGCTAAAATCGCCCGGGTCAGGATTCGGATTCGTGGGGCAATAACCGGGGTTCGTTTCTTTGTTCCATTGCAGCCAGTCCAGTCCCTCTTCCTCTTCTTCTTCTTCTTCTTCTTCTTTTGCAGAGCCCGGTTTACTTGGGATTATCTTACGCCCTTTCCTGATTCACGATTCGGCACCGGTAGATGATGATGCGCAAGTCTTTGACGGCTGAAGAATCTCAATTTCTTCTCTCTTTGCTACGGTCCGACCAACGCCCCTTGGATGAGATCGCCGCCGAATTCTCCACCAAATTCCCTAGTCACCGCCTTTTCACTCTTTCCACATCTCTCTTACTCCTCTTGGAGGTAAGCAAAGTAGCTTCCCGCCTCTTCACTCACTAGTCACTCCCTTTCTCTCTTTTCTCCTCCTGTATGTTTACTTGCTGTGCGGCGATTGGCCTCCTAGATTACCCTTAGGGTTCTATTAGATGTCTGTTTCTTTTGCGGTATGTTTATCTGCCTTGTCAACTTAGCTTATACCGAGCCATGTTTTGGCCTTCTAGACAATTTCCCTATGCGGTAGATCATTTGATAACTCTCGTCAAATTGATTCTTCTCTGCAATTTTCCTGTTACTTGGTGCACATCCGAGTAAGTTTTTAGTGACTAGGAATCTTGTTTTATGATTTCCAACTTTATCACCGTCCTTCAATTATCTCGTTAGCATAAATTTTGCCGCGCCCTTTATAAAGCTCAGGATTCCTGCTATGTACTTGTCTTAGTTGTGTATAATTTCTATAGCTAGGCTATATTAACTGTTTTGGGTGAAACTGTTGTTCTCGATCCTTCAACTATGACGTTTGTTGGCAGGACATATTATATTTAGGACATTCAACTAAGAACCTTGCGATTTCTGCTTTGTCAGTGATTGTGAATTAAACAAATTTGACTTCATAAACAATACTAAGGTTTCCTAAATTTGCATATTTCTTTTGATTAAAAATTTTCATATTCAGTAAACTGTAATTGGTCTGAACTGATAAAGGGGATGGGTGTTTCTAAATTTGCGTATTCAGTGTATTTTACAATATCTCTGGTTTTAGAGGTATTCTGTATCACTGGAGGATCAGTGAGTTCTCTCCCTATTCATTGTGCCAAAGTTTGAGGGAATTAATCCCTCAAAACTCTAATATAGAGTTTTACAGAGAGGAGTATCCTAAATGGGATACAGTTACCTAGCCTGACATAGACTAAACAGAGGAAATAAATAATACTACTAAATAACAAAAATAAGCCGTATCTCAACACTCCCCCTCAAGCTTGGTATACACAATGTTGATGGCTGATTGACTATCAGTCACTACAATATGGCTACTTTTATTTCATTTAGAAGTTTATTTAGCCAAATTCCTTGGCAGATTCCAAGTGCTACTGCTCTATAGTCTGCTTTAGTACTACTTCTAGCTACCGCCTGTTGCTTCTTGCTCTTCCAGACTACAAGATTTCCCCATACTTAGGTACAATAGCTACTAGTAGACTTTCTATCCGTTAGTTCAGTTCATGGGAGTTTCAACTGGTTTTGCACCCTAGCAATACAATCTTAGTGAGTAAATTGAGGATATATTTCCTTTGCGATATGATTAGCCTTCCTTGGATCTGGACTCCTCCATACCTAAGAAATACTTCAGCTATCCAGGGTCTTTGATTTCGAACTCAAGTGCCAACTTCTCTTTCATATGAGTAATCTAAGAATAATATAGTGCTTTCCTCAGTCTACATGCCAATCCTGGTTTTCCAGTTTTGAGCCCACCTGGTATATTCATGTATATCTCTTCAACCAAATCGCCATTTAAAAAGGCATTCTTCACATCTAATTGACACAAAGGCCAATCAAGATTAACCGTGAGAGGTAACAAAACTCAGTGTTAAACTTAACAACAATGGATAACATCTCTTGGTAATCTACCATATTATTGTGTAAATCCCCTTGCCACTAGCTTGGCTTTGTGACACTCTAAGTTGCCATCTACTTGCCACTAACAATGGCGAACATCCCTTGGTTTCACCACAAGTTTTTCCTCAAAGACAGTTACATCTTCTTTGTGTGTGGGTGAGGGTTCAGTTAGTTGGGAACTAGGAACAACAACAACCTCTTCAGGTTCGACAACATCCTTGGGAGATTCTGTCCACTCCTTCTTGTATAAGTTTGTAGACTCTTGTCGGTAGTCATTACTAAGACTTCTGTCCACTCCTGTCGTTCTAGAGTCATTACTGCTTCTAGACTCACTCTGTACTTGATCTTGGCAAGTATCCATGGTCACGATAGGAGTTTGGATGCTACTGTTGCTGCTGATTGCGGGAGTTTGAATGCTACTGTTGCTGACAGGTTCACCAATGATGTTCCCAACTACACTTCCTCCTTAGATTGCTCCCCCTGAATAGTAGTGGGAGAAATATGATTCAAACTAAAAAAAGTTACATACATGATGTGATAAACCTTATTTTTTACTGTGTTACGCTTGCCTTCATCGGGGTGATCCATGGGCGCCTTATGAACCGTTTGATCTATATTCAGTGTTCAAGAAAGTACAATAAAGTGCCCGATTAAGCGTTATTAAGTGCTGAGCAGTGGCTTAGCGCCTCGCTTAGCCCTTAAGCGCTACTTTATGCGCCGACAATGATTTAGCAGTGATTAATCGGCGATTAAGCGCCGCTTAATCAATGCCTATTTAAAAATAATATATATTTTTGTAGTTCAGCCAATCATACCACTCTAGCCGCCTCCTTACTCTCTAAATCGGAAACTCTCTGCGTCACTCTGCATCTGACAACGTCTTTCTTCCCCTGGCGGCTGACCGCATCCTTCTTCCTCCACTTGTTCTTCCTCCTTCTTCCGCGAACCCATGTGATGATCTGAAGATGGGATCCAGCGAGATGAAGCTAGGTAAGGTGGGAGGGGGAGAAGGCGAGATAAGGGAGAAGGTGAAGGAGACGGGAAAAGGAGGAGGAGACAATTATTGTTTTCCATTAATAATTACCATTGCAGAGTAGCTTCTGTTTTGTAGAGCAGTATAATTGTCCTTAAATGCTATATATTCAAAATACTAGTCAAGTTCTAAAAGATTACTAAGTACTCCTTTGATGACAACCCATGCTTGTGCTTTTCCCTTCCTGAACCCCTGTTCTTCCTCGTAGCACTTTATATTTGCTTTTTTGGAACATGAACCTTATTAAGTTTGAACTTTGTTTGATACAGAAGTGTATTTCTGTGAACTTGTCAACTATTATGCTTGTTATTAAGTATTATGTACGCTATTCTAAACTTCTAGTTACAATTTTTGTACTAACGCTTAGTCTCGCTTAAGCGGAGCTTAAGCTTAGAAAGCTCTAGTCGGAGGCTCACCGCTCGCCTAGCACCTACTTGAACATTGTCTATATTATAACTAGATTGTCCGAACAGGCCCATTAATATGATAGCTAATATTATTATTCCAGCTTTTCGTTATTATTGTTCCTCTTCATTATTACTATTAGGTGACTAATGAATTTTATTATTCTTCTTCTAGTGATAAGTAGGTGACTAAAGGGTTTTATTGTTAATTTATAAAGAGGATGCAAGGTAACAATGGTTTTTTTTATTGTTATACATGATGAGAAGCCGCCAATTAATAATTATGCATTGTGCCGACGCCGATTATTTTAGTGGAATAGGACAGGGGTCAATAGTGGTATTGGTTGAAATATGGGCCCTGTGCACAAATTCCGTACCCGGAGAAAGGGAATTGAAATCCCCGCCTTTGATGGAATTTATAGTGGTCTGGATTTAAAATCCGGGGGAATAGATTGCGCTCACATCAGCTGTAAAACATGGAATGTGTTAATTCCGTTGGCTTTGCCACTTTCCGACCGAATTTAATGGCACGGAAAACGTAGCCTTAATCTCAATTGTGAACCGAATATTTATTTGATCTGGAATTTATCTGTGCATAGGAGTTTTCTGCCCAAATTTCTCATGCTATGAATTGTTGGTGTCTTTTTGAACATTTCAACCACATCTATTTCAGGACAGAAAGATGCTGATTTCAACTGAACGTTTGATTGCATTTACAATTCTACACCTAGGATGTTCTTTCCAACAGACGTCCATACATCCATTCATATCTTCTTTGATAAACGTAAGTATTTTGATTTGTGTGCAAGGTGTGTTGAACTTAAGAGACCATGCATATCTCAGTGTTGTTTTTTATGGAACACATGTTGGAAATTGTGCTTTCATGGATTTGTCTTTTGCGCACAAGATTGCTTGGTGCTCTTTGTTGCCAGCCTCCATTTTTTCAATACCACATGTGTATATCTAAAATACTGATCAAACATGGAAGTTTGATAGCATGCAAAAAGTAGAATGTCTTAGAAGTTGGAGATGAATTTTCCACGATTGATCATGTGGTAATAACATATATTTTTTGGAACTATCAGGTGAGAAATTAAAAAACTACCTGATTAGGAAAATTTTGATTTTCGTTCATTAAGTTTGTTGAACTATTAATCTCCTCCATCTTAATGTTTGTTGAGGTTAAATCATTATGCTATCTCTTCTCTAATGTTGTTTTGCTCAATCTCCTCTCTAATCTCCTCCATCTAGCTAGATGACCTCATGCTTTTCATTATGTTCTTAATAATATTATCATTTGATGTTACAGGCTGCATGTGATGAAGTGGCTGAGAATGTCGAGAGGGCCTTTGTCTTCCAGCTGTTAACCTCTGTGGGTTCTAGTGCTGGCAAAGAGGTTGGTGTCCTTTCCCAGGCCCTTGATGTGAAATTCTCAGAATGCTATTTTTCTGTAGTCGTTGTTTTGACATTGTATACGTTGGTTTGTGGATCATTTGCACTTACATTGCATGCTTGGCTGTCAGACTAGATCAGAGAAAATCTTGAAAATTTACTTCTTCGTGTCAATGGTGATTGGGGGGTTTGGTTAAGACATTCATTGTTTACATAAAGCTTTCACTTCCAGTATTAGATAACAATTTCTGTTAGCTGGATGGGCCATAAGTTAATCATGAATAAGTTACTTTTCGCTTAGCTTTTCATTTGGTGGATTCAGTTCAGCAGCTTTGCTTTTATTGGTTAATATGTTAAGATACTGGCTCTTCTAAGTGATGAGTTAGTGATTCGTCTAAGTTATTTTTCAGTTTTCTATTTGCTTGTTCCATTTCTGCCTTGGTGATTCTGAGATCTCTCCATTATTTTTGCAGAATGATGTTTTTATTTTATTTGTGTCTGATTCGTTTTGCCAAGTATGCAGTTTCTCAGACAGTCGGCAGTGAACTATATCAAAGAGTTTGATCCTTCTGCACATGTAAGTAACGTATACATATAATCTTGGGACTTTCGTATCCTCATGTGTGCATGATACAAGTTACAAGTTCTTTTTTTGTTGTTGCAGAATGTAGATGAAATTTCTCTTTAGCGGTAATTATATTTTGGCTTTTCTTCTTCTTGTTAGGCTTTGCCAGAAAGGGAACAGTTGGAGCATCAGTTTGGTGATAAAGTTCGTCCCCGATCCAATAGTTCCTTGCTAAAAGGCACATCTGTGAAAAATTTTGTTGCTGATCCTGATGTACCACATGGTTGTGATGCAAATTTACATGAGTATGTTACTTGAAAAGCAAGAATTATGTTCACAGTTGCGTGTTGTTTCATTATCACCCTCATTGATTGGTTTAAAGTCAAATTTCTTGCCTTCTTCACTTTGTTATGTTTCTTTAACTTTCTGTGTATGTGCGAGTTATAACACAAGACCTTTTTCCTTCAAGTATTTATTTACAACCAAAGCCCAAGCCAAAAGTTGGATCAGGGGATAGGGTGGATACTCTGGCTGGATTACTGGTGAATTTATCACCTGAGGGAATAACCCCTCAATGGATTAGACCTTGTCCCCCCTTGATGCCAGTACATGAAAGTGAGGTAGGCCGTCTTGTTGAATTGAATATTTGATTGACTGGTGGCTTTTTCCAATCTGATTATACTTGAGATAATTCCAGCTAGTATGGCTCAACCCAGACAACAATCATGAGCTTGTATGGGACCATGGTATGTGCGCTGATACCAGCAGGGGTGCTGCTGTGAGGGACTTGATTGCAAAAGCATTAAAGGGACCGCTCGCACCTTCACAACAAGAGGTATTATTTTCCATTTTCATTTCTGTGGTTTATCCATTAATTTCTGCCAGAATTTTGGATTTCCTAAGGATGTTTGAAAAGTTTTGCTCAGAAAAGATATTGTTGAAGTGTGACTTTCAATGCAGAGGGAGTGCTCTCATTTGTCTAGAAGTACGAATAAAGTATTTGGGGACTCAGTTGTAATAGGCTTTTGGTTACTCTATTATAACAATTTGGTGATCAACTAATTGATACCTTTCTCTTCCCATCATAATTATTGCCATAAAAAATATATTAAGTGACTGAGAAAAAATTATCTATCACCTGATTCGTACTGATCATAGGAAGATCATCATCATATAATATAATTATCAAGCTGTATATACTAGTTTAATTTTGTTAGATATTTTTGGTAGCTTATGTTCGAAGCAGTGATTCCTGTATTTATGTGTTTACCAGTGTGGTGTTTGGATTTATGTGTTGTTGTATTTGAGATATGTTTTTAAACAGGTCTCAAGTGTGATCACTAATATGAACAGCCTCAATTTGTCACACTGCAAACTATGTCCTTGAATTTGTTTTTGCTTGAAAAGTAGTTAAACATGTATGCACAAGTGTGAGAAAATTCGTGCATTCCACTTTCTTTCCTAGCATGCTTGGCAGTTAGGTTTCAGAAAGAAATGACTCCAACTTGTCCTTCAATTTGGCAGCAAGTCCTGGTTGAATTGACAAATGACTCAAAGCTCGTGTATCACTGTGGCCTCACACCACGCAAGCTCCCTGTATGTGATCTGGTCATGTTCAAACTCGGAATACTGTTTGGTTGGTTAGAACTAACAGGCTGTGTTATCGTGCTCGCAGGAGTTGGTGGAGAATAACCCTCTTATTGCTGTTGAAGTTCTAACAAAGTTGATAAATTCGCCAGAAATCTCAGAGTATGCTGTCCTTGTTTATTGTTTGTATTCTGTAGCTGAAGGAATAATGCTGACATATTTGCTGGTACTTTGATTTGCTTCTAGTTATTTCACAGTGCTTGTGAATATGGACATGAGTCTGCACTCAATGGAGGTGGTGAACAGGCTTACAACTCAAGTCGAACTTCCAAAGGAATTTGTGCGGATGTACATAACCAATTGCATATCATCCTGTCAAAACATAAAGGTAGTTCTGAAATCAGGGATATTGAAATGTGAATAATATGGAGCCCCGAATGGTATTGAAAATAAGGAGTTGGGACTTTGTTGTGTTGCAGGATAAGTATATGCAGAACAGACTAGTTAGGCTCGTTTGTGTGTTCCTACAGAGTCTGATCAGAAACAGAATCATTGATGGTTAGTGATATTTGGTTTGTTGTTATACATGAGTTTGTATGTGTGGGCTGTTTCTAGTAAAGAATCGGGATCAACATCTTAATTCTCTGGTGCAGTTAAGGATTTGTTCATAGAAGTGCAAGCATTCTGCATAGATTTCTCACGGATTAGGGAAGCGGCTGGTTTGTTCAGGCTTCTCAAGACTTTGGAATGAGACACAGACAGGCGAGGCCAGGCCAGGCCGCGGCCATCTGTAGCATTAGGCAAATGGAGTATAATCATGATCGTCTTGTAATTTCGTATACCCTCTTCTTAATTTCGTATCTTTTATCAGTTATCAGCTGCGGATAAAATCAATTACGTTTAAGCAATCGAAGCCACCAAGTGGGATAATTACCTATGTAACTGTTTGCGGAAGAGCTTGTGTGTGGAGGATGCAAATTATAATGAGGAGCAGTGCCGGTAATAGGTAGTAGTGGTTCTAATATCTACATTTCGTGCATTACTGCACTTGCTTCAATCAATGTTTTTCTTTTAACTTCTTTCTTCAAAGTTATCACTTGTGATGCTCCATGTAGATAACCATGGATTCATAATTGATTGGCATACCCTAAACATTGCCAAAAAGGATTTTCGAAGTGGTGCTCTTGAGTCTTGAGTTTGCAAAATAGTTCTGGAAAAGAGCCAAGAACCTCTCACTAGTGTCTCTTCCAAGCAATCGTTGTTTTTAGCCGTCTATACTAGTGCCATAAAATGAGTATCCATTAGTTTTACATTGAATCCTTTTCTGCAAAAGGATTATATTGTCTATGATATGTCGATTCTGAATAAAGCTCGTTTGAGCTACATTGATTATATAGAGGACAAGCCCATAACGAGTCGCTTGAGTTGAACCCTTATGTATGATTTTATAGGCCACATTGAATGCACTTATTGACTGCAATTACTTAGCACCCAATATCATGCTAATTGGGACCTGGCTCACGCCTCATTACCTGAATCTCTTTCTCAATTGCATAATCGTCACAATCGCTGCCACTTCTCGATTCAGCCGCGACCCTCTGCCTTTGAATTCAGGTCGGTTTGGTTTTGGCGAGGTCCATGTTTCGGCGGCGAGGAGGCGGCCGTCGGCCGAATCGCGATTCGAGGATAAGTTTGTGGTCTCAAGATCGGGGTGGATTGATCTGACGAAGAAGAGGGTGGAATCGACGGAGAATGATGTGAGGGAGTTGGTTTTTCCTCCTCCGGTCGAGAAACGCGTCGTTTTCTGCTCGATCTGGTGATCAGAAACCCGTCAAAGTCAGTTCCGGAGAGAGCCGTGGTGGGTTCCTCTTTTCTCTCTCCGAGGCCTTCTCTTCTCCTCTTGCAATTTTCATTCAGATCAAGGAGTCATTGTAAGTTTCTGAATCTCTCCTCTTCTCCTTTCTTCCTCCTCTTTGGAGTAGCAGTTCACAAATAGTATATTGTGCTATTTATGTGTATCTGATTACGGTTAAGTATTCGACTTATACCGAATTATCTGAATTCCTATTCAGCTAATACCTCTATATGAGTGATTTTTTCAATCATGAATGGTCACTTTGGGCGAGTTCTTCAGATCCAATTCAACAAGGAATGTTGTTTCAAATCATCACCGACCAGACGCTGCAATGGAATAGCGGTGGCTGGCTGCCATGATGATGTGTGAAGCTTTCATCGAAAAAAGGAATTAAGCGACCCTGGCTTATGTTTCTTTTCTTCAGTTATACACATAGTTTGACATGGTAGTCTCAACATTTTATCATTCATTGATATTACGATTCTTGTTAGATCTGTTAATACCATCATTTTCATGTATTGTCTTTGTAGCATTAACGTGCTTTCAAAGATTCATTTTATCGTTTACTTTGAAATGACCTTCATTATGTTGTTAGGGTCTCGCATCCTTCATATTCTTGATTTTAGAATGGAAGTCTAGATTGTAATTATGATTTTGATCTTATTCGATGATAAACGTATGAGATTTTTTTTGTTTTTCAGGCGGGTAGATTTCAAGACCCGGCCTGTAAGAGATTGATTTTACCGGCCATATTTGGTTCCAAAAGCATTGAAGATGATGAAAATAGTAATTATTGTAATAAATTTTTATTTTCATTTTTTTTTGTAGAAGAAGGGCGAAGCCCTTAAGTATTATAAATAACATGAGGCTCACAAACACCAATAAGATCGCATCTAAGCCAATACAAGAGAGAACTATCAGGAGACTGATGGACGAATGTCCCAAGCTCAAAACTATGGCCAAGGTTAGCAAAATAATCCGCAGCGAAGTTCGCTTCACAGTAAATGTGGTGGATCTGAATATCCCAATCCCTTGACTTCAGATCATGGAACTGTTGGGCAAGACTCGTGTGCCGATTGAGGCGAGCAGCAGTACAGGACAGGATATCAACAGCTGCTCTGGAATCAGTTTGAATACAAAGCTTGCAGATACCACTCTCCCAAGCAAGATTCATGCCTTCAATAATACCCCGAAGCTCCGCTCGCATAATCGAACAACATCCCAAGTTAGTCGTGAAGGCGGTAATAAAGTTACCTCTGCAATCTCTAATAAGGCCCCCCGCCGCTGTACGATGTTCTGTGTATAGAGGGAACCATCAGAGTTAAGGGTAAACCACCCCTCATCAGCCGGCCGCCATCCGATCAGCTGGGTCTGCCGGGCTATACCCAGCGCTTCTCGGCCCAGCTGACCAGCCTTCCAGCTCGACGACAGGAGAAGCACCCAAAACTTAACCTGACAATTCACCTCCTCCGTCGACCAAGTGATCCCTTCAAAGATAAGATTGTTCCGCCGACTCCATAATAACCAAGCTATAACCCCAAAAGTCGGGTTTAAGGCGCGATCCCCAACATTATTCGGCCACCAGGTGTGGAAATCCCATTGTCTTTGCATTGGTGACATAACCTGAGCCAGGCAGGCGTTCCAGACAGCTTTGGCAACATCACAATTTCTGAAAAGGTGATCCAACGACTCCGCTGCTCTTCCACAAACCGTGCAAGCATATGAGTTAGAGATATGCCGGCGAGTCCTCTCCAAATTGGTCATCAGCTTCCCTTGCATAACAAGCCACATGAAATGTTTGATTTTATTTGGACCCTGCCAGTTCCACAGCCTCTGCCATTTTCTATCCCGTTCGTTCAGTCTGAAATCCTGCAGCAGAGCATAAGCTGACTTGACGCTAAACCTCCCATTGTCTTCAAGCCCCCAAACCAACATGTCGTCACCAGCTCCAGCCCTTGGCGGTGTCATTCCTCCGACCTGCAGAACCATTTCAGGAGGTAAGCAGCCCTCAAGCTTATTAAAATCCCAAGAACCATTCGCGAGACAAAAATCAGAAACAGAGTTAAGAGGATTCACTCCCTGAATATCAGTAGCAAAGTCAATAAGCGTGACCCCCGAATCAAGCCAAACATCCGTCCAGAACTTGGTGCGATTCCCATCCCGGATGCTCCATTGAAGCCCATTAATGGTATCGCTCCAAACACTTAACATGCCTCTCCAAGTAGCAGAGAAGCCACTCTGCCGCTTGAGACACCAACCCTGCTCATAAGTCTTCATATACTTAGTCAACATCACTTGGACCCATAGCTCATTAGGCCTAGACAACATGCCCCAAACGAGTTTCATGAGGAAGGCCTTATTAAGCTCCCTAGCACTGCGCAAACCCAAACCACCCAGACACTTAGGCTTGCAGACAGTTTCCCAGTTGACATTATGGATTCTACGAGAGCCCTCAGTTGACCCCCAAATGAAGTTTCTGATCTTTTTGTCAATATGATCACACAGATAGACAGGCAGGAAGGCCGTTTGCATAATATGTGTTTTCATAATTGGTTCCCAGAATTAATTGACCGCTGATCTAGGCGCTTATTAAGCATTTTATGTGTTGATTACAAATGAATGATTATTTCTTTCCCCATTAGATCATTAGACTTTCCTTAAAGTTAATGATTGATATGGTAAACCGTAAAAATTAAATTTCATTTAAATTCAAATTATTAGATAGATAACTTTTGCAAGTCTTTCCTCAAATTCGGACTCATAAAAGGTAAATTTTCCTTGCTAATTAAGTCTATAATAAACACATGCTAATTGCTAATCAATATTAATTCTATTTGTCTTTCCTTCCATTTCTTACATTCCTTTTTAATAATTTTTTTTTGATAAATTAGCTTGTTATATTCCATCAAAAAACGAGAAATCACAGTACAAAAAAAGTACTAACTACCAAAGGAAAACTCTATCTAATCTCTCTTACATATAACTAACTATACACCTCTCATCTTTGTGCCCTTTGGAAAATATCAAAATCTCCTCTCTAATAAGTTTGGCCATGTCTTCGACACACACCATAGCTTGGCCATGTCTCCTTTTTAATAATTAATTGATCATATATGAATGTTTTTTCTTTCAACATTTATTTGTCACTCTTTTTTCACAATTGGATACATTCGTAAAAGATAATTTCAGGGTTTAGCCAAAGCTTATAGGTTCATCCTTTAACGTAAATGTAGTACCCCACCCCCACCCCAACCTCTTCCGTCAGTTTTTTTTTCTTTTTTAGTTAGGATGGTGCACGATCTATGATCCTCCCTAACGGGAGCTTCCACGACAAAAAAAAATATCATGCTAATTGGTAATAACCATGTTTTTCTTATCTTCATTAGCTAGCTAATGGGTGCTAAGTTAGGGTGAGTTTAAATGGAGGGTTGCTATTGCAATTTTTGGACAAGTTTGCTCCTCTTATAATTGTTTTATTACATACCCCTCATGATTACTTTCCCCTCTTTCCCTCCTTCCTACCAACGACCCAAACGTGACAGTAATTTCTCCTAGCTCTCTGACTCACATCGACCACCCGTTCACCAGCGTCAACCGAGCAGCTCCGGAGGTAGGTACCAGAGCAAGCTTTATCGATGAGCTCCAAAGGTGGGTGAAATCGACGAGCTGGGTTTAGTATTTTTTATTTAGAGATCCTGTTTGAGTAACAATGTTGTTGGGATGGTGGGGATTATGTTGTGGTTGTATGTTATAGACAAAAACAAATTTGGTTCTACTAGTGTTGCGTATTCTCACGCAGTAGTTAAGTATCTGACATGTAATACATGACATTGCACATATGTAACTAACTACTACTTCTACGTTGCTGCTAATCACATTCACCAAGGTGAGGCTGATTTGATGATTGTCGGAGAAAGCGAGGCTGCCGTTATTTGTAGCGTATAGGGCCTTATCTCAGAGGAACAATGACCCGAACACTGCTTCGAGGCCTTGGGATATAGTCATAAAGATCGAGATGGTTTCGTTATGGGACAAATGTGTTGTGCAGGAGTCTTGGAAAGCTAGCTTTTTACGTTATTGCAACAAAATTCCAGAACAAATGTGTTGTGCTATGCATAATGGGCATTGGTGAGTGGGTAGCTGATATAAAAACTCGAGCTCAGGCCATGAAGTGTCTCACCACTTTCTCAGATGATGTCTGCTTAACTGCCGATGCGATTCAACCCAAATGCTCCAGCCCTTGTGTGAATGCTTTACGTTGTTGTCGTACTGATCCCTTATGTACACTAAATTCGCAGGTGTTGCTTCCTCTACTTGGATGAGCATGAATGTATCATTTTATTTGCAATTTGGAAAATCCTTTTACACACACCAGGATAATGTATCAAGGCATTAGAGGGAGAAGCTGATGAAGGTTTAGGGTCACCACCTCTGCTAACTTGTTTTTTAGTAGAAATCCCCTGCTCATTCACCTGCCTTAAAACAAGGGAAACTATGTCGGGTGATTGACTTAAAGAGTCTCGTAAGTTTCAGCATATAACGCATCGGTCACGTATGTATAAAACTCGTCAAGATGACCCCGTCTAAAAATTCGTCCTACTTCCATCCAATTTTTCCGTCCAATACTGATGTGGAAGATGACTCAACCGATCCAGTCAACATAAATAATAATAAAATATTAGAAAAATAAAAATAAATCAAAACAAATTATAACTAATAAAAAATGCATCCTTCTCTCCATGGAGATCTGGAAAATTGCTCATCGCCGGTGATAAACCCCATCAAATGCTGGCCATCGAAGCAACCCCAGATCTGGTCAATTATCTTATGGGGATCCACCTGGTATTTCTTCGTCTCTTGCTCCAATGTGCTCTTCCTCCAACGTGCTCTTCTATCATCGTCGACTTTATGGACCACATTTTCACATGAGCTATCTTCTCCGGGCTTCGTTACAAGTTCATAACCATTAAACATCGTAGCAACCCTCGATCGTCATCCACACCTGGCCTAGCCGGTAGGCTGGTCACACATGAATTATAAAAATCAGTGAAGGTTGAGAAAACCGAGAGATGGTGAAATTGAGAGTGATTTGAACATGGTGCGGAGGGGCGTATTCAAACTGGTAATCGATCTCGTTGTCAATGATTATGAGAATGTTAGCTTCGGAAGGTGATTTGGAAGCTTTGGACTGGAAGAAAGAAGAAGTGGTGATTAGCTTTATTAGATGTAGACGACTAGGGGAGAAGTTTGATGACTGCAAGTTACAGATCTCTACGCCGTTCAGAATAAGTTGGAAGCCATTATCCGTCGGTGATTGATTGAAGCAAATTTCGCTAGCGGATGAATCAGGGTTTTAGATTTAATTCTGTTTTAAGCGTCGTTATACTCTGTGTACGGAGCTCTTCGTCGCCGGAATCGACACTAGCATGAGTGTTCTTTCTGAATTAGCTTGATCTACCATGGCTGCCTAAGTTAGTTTCTGAACTAACAGACTTGGCAAGCTCCAGTAGCTTTTGTTTACCAGACGGAAGGCTCAATTCGCGAAAGAGATGATCTAATACGAGTTCAACTACCACAAATCAAGAACCAATTCTTCCCATACATCTCTCGAAGAGCAAGTCTTACCAGAGCTGGTTAGTCGAGACCAGAAGCCAACCATCTCCCTCTCGATACTCCTCAATGAATTAAAGAAACAACCACATTCATCGTTGTTTCCACTCCCCTGAAACCTAATCCCAATCCTTACTAATCCTCAGCTTGCCAATCGGAACCTTCTTGTCACCAATGTCGTGGAAGAACACCCTTCTCTTACTTATGCTCGTCGATGGATATGCTATCAGAGAAGAGCGATTTGATGTCAGATTCCTCGGCGGCGGTGGATAATGAGCAGTAGCGGAGAGTTTGAGACTCCGCCTTGGGAGAATCGTCATTTTAGGTTTGTCTGTGGTGGTGGTTGAAATTGGGCGAAGGAAGTGCGGCGATGAAGAAATTAATGGCAGGAACGAGAGAGATGAGAGAGAGGAAGGTTAAGAGGTTATTTTATATTATTATCTATTTGTTTTTACTTTATTTTTATTTTTCTAATATTTTATTATTACTTATGCTGACTTGGTCGGTTGAGTCATCTTTCACGTCAGCATTGGACGAGAAAATTGGATGGAAGTTTGATGAAATTTTTCGACGGACCATCTTGACGTGTTTTATACATAGGTGATCGACGCGTTATATGCTGAAACTTACTTACGGGGCTCTTTAAGTCCCAACTATGTCATTTAACAGAAAACACCATTTTTATAGTTAGATAGTCTTTTAAACAAACAAAGATTTTGTGTAAAGTACCTTTAAATCTCATTCACCCTACAATAGATATTCGAGATATCACTTACCAAACGATTTAATAACCACAAAAGCCCAAGCATAAATTATATAAACAAAAATTGACCATTAATAATTTTTTTAGGATATTTACTACCAGTTCTTCAATCTAGAAAAAGCAACAAAGTCAATTACAAGATAACAAGATCCTATATAAAATGGATGTCTCTCCATGGAGAGGAGACTACTTAGTAAAAAGAAAAAAAAAATAAAAATTAAACAATTAGAATGGATAAGTCAGCTGCCCTCCATCCCAAGCTCCTACTAACATGAATTGCTAGACTAAAAAGTAAACATGATACAACATGAGGGTCTATTCTCCAAGTGAGTTCATACGGCTAGATCATATATATTATCATTTACAAGCTTATGCATAAACTGGCTATTCACAGTTTTCATACTAGTTTGCTAGTACATTGAATTTCTTTGATCTGCGAATTGAACTAATTATCTTATTAATACTGGTCAAATTAGTTAGGAGTGTTACAAAGTTCCTGAACTGTTTGATAATCAAACCTAAGAAACGAAAACATAGAATAAGAAATAGTATGATGAAATCATGGTAAATCAATTTAGACAACTTCAAAATGAAAATGGCTTCTCTTTGGAGTTGTCGTATGGTTCGAGGTTTGCTGAGTTGAGGAATTAAGAGCAGAGACAATAGACACGGGATTTTTTACGTGGTTCGATCAGCCGTAGCTTGATCTACATCCACGTCTCGAGCACGGGCTCGAGAGAGTCACTGTTATTAGATTGAATTCAATTAACAAGACTATAAGACTAGTCTTGCTCTGCCTATACTACACACTGCAATATAGAAAACCTCTTTCTCTGAGAGTGACAACCGAATGCAAAGACTCAACCTCTTTGCTTGAAAAAGCTGTGTGTGACCTTCCTATTTATCTTCTTCTTGTACATCGATCGCAGCTCCTGATTTCCTCCTCATTGGCTTGATTTCTGCTCTTGATGATTCGCCTTGATTTCTACAGCTTCGTTCCCTTCCGTGATGTTCGTCGATTTCGTTCCTGCAAAACAGAAGACTTTCCTTTCGAGGCCTTTGGGATAAGAGGGAAATGAATGACCAGGTGAGACCGTAGGTTTAGACAAATAAAAAAGAACCTTTCTTTTACCCAAGTGGTTTAACCGTAGGTTTGAGTTAGAAATGAGTTGAATAGAGCAAATGATTCTTTAACAATCTCCCCCTAAGCTGGATATCACCACACATCAAACAAGAATGCAAAGAAGGTGCTAGGACGTCTGCCTAGTTCAGTCTTTATTAAAATTCAGAACAACACATTTGAAGAATCCAACAACAAGTTCAAAACGAAAACAAACAGAAGTTCAACAGAGAAACACAAAGCAGTCGTGACCAGACAATCTAAACAGCAAAACAAAGAAATGAGAGAATGACAATCCAGTGTTCAGAAGTTAACATCAGGATCACTTTCATAGTCCGAACAATCGTCTCTCTCTGGCTTCTTCTCATACATCTCCCAGATGATCTGTTTAATATCGACAGCTTCAGACGTGTTTCCGAGCTTCATTTCGAAGATGTTATCCTTTTCCCAGTCACCTCTATATTTAAGAGCTTTTACGAACTCCTGAATGCTTCCTTGAAGCGTGATTCAGAGCTCAAGGCATCCGGCAGATCCAGTCACCATTTTCTTTGATTGATTTGGCCAGGAGTCGTAGCTTGATGCTTATTTCGCCTTTTGAGCAACAAAAGGAGATTCCTTTCGGACCTTCTCCCCCTGTGGAGATGTCCAGCTTTCTTCGTTGGGGTGCACCGTGGATGCCAACTTTTCTTAGGGCATGTTGAGGGCGGAGGTAATGGACAACAGAGTCTGTGAGAGTGAACTCGAGATCAACTTTAAGTTTCAGAAGCAGGGCCGTAATAAAGCTTCCAAGAGGGAGTTTTCCGGGGTAATCAGGTTGGGCAGCATCAAGTAGGGTTTGCATAAAGAAGTGAGGAAGACTTAAAGGATGCTGAGTCACAACGACATGGTAAAGAACCCAAATATCAAGAGGATAAAGGAGATCTTAGTCAAAGGTACGATGAATGAAATGACGAGTGATGAAAAAATGAAGAACACGTAACCTGGACAGAGGACTGGAAAGAGTTGAAAGGGGAATGTGAAGCGCCTGGAGCGCTCTCAGAAGATCAAATCCAGTGTTCACTAACATGGGGTAGTTATGGATAGAGAGACCATACATGTGCGAGGATAGGACAGTTGCAATGACACTACAAAAAAATAGCTGTTTGGCATCGGTTGAAACGTAGCAATTTAGCGTCGGTCGATCAACGACCGACGCTAAGTAGTTGTCTTCGCGTTTTAGCGTCGATTGATGGTCGACCGACGCTAAAATTAGCGTGGCAACCGACGCTATATGCCTTCCTTGGTTCAATTTTTTGGTTAACCAGACGGTTAGATCAGCGGCGGTCAACAGAAACACTTTAGCGTCGGTTGTGACCGACGCTAAAACGCGTCTATATAGCGTCGGTTGACACGCGTTTTAGCGTCGGTCATTGACCGACGCTACAACACGTAAGTATTTAAACCCACATCCTAACCCTAATCTCACATTCTCACCTCTCTCAATCCTCTCCCACCCAACTCCTCTCCCAACTCCTCTCCTCTCCCACCCAAAAAACCTCCCAACTCCTCTCCCAACTCCCCCCACCACTTTCACCTACCGCCGGCGGAGCTTGGACCGCCGGCGTCGGACCACCGAGCCTCCACCCAGCCGCCGCCGACAGCCTTCCAGCTGACCTCCACCCAGCCGCCGCTGCCATCCACCGTCTGCCGTCCGACGTCTCCTCCTCCTCCTTAGAACCTCTTCCAAGGCTCCTCCTCCTCCTCCTCCTCAGATCTACAATTTAACCCAGATCTATAGATCTATGTCTAGATCTAGTAGCTGAGGACAAAAAAAATCCAAATTGGAGTAGAGGATGTAAAAAACTAGATCTACCTGAAATTGAAAAACGAAAATGAAAATATAAAACAAAAATAAAAATGGAATATAAAAAACGAATATAAAAATTGAAAATAAAAAACGAAAAAATTGGGTTGGTCAGCCACCCATTCGGTCAACCCATATTTTAGCGTCGGTCGTGCTTTATTTTAGCGTCGGTTGACCAAACGACCGACGCTAAAATATAGCGTCACCAAATCTGGCGTCGGTCTTGCCGACCGACGCTATATATTTTGGCGTCGGTCATGACCGACGCTAAAACGCGTGTATGACCGACGCCAAATAACATTTTTTTGTAGTGTGAGAGCAGGAGTGATGGTGATGCGATGACCAAAGACCTGAGTTTCCAGACGGAACAGTGAGTTACTAATCAGGCGGAGATTGCTGTAGAAGATGCGAACCGGCTCTGGTCGAGGGAAAGTGGGGAAGCTTGGAATGGAGGAAGACCAGCCGAGATTGTAGAGCAGGTCATAGACAGCAATCCCGTACTTGAGATATGCTTCAGGAAAGTGTCGGAAGGTTGGTGTGAGTGGTTTGGAACGGAAGATTGTGTTATATCGAACACGATCTTCATCAGATCGGTGAGTGAGGCCATTGATGTGGGTTGTGAGTAGGTGTACGACCATTATGAAGAGGCGAGAAAAGAGGATTGGGGATGGGTATGTAGCAGAACAGGAAGAAGAGAAAATTTAAATAGTCGAAACTAAGCAGCAGGAAAGGAAAAGGAATCAGCAGGTTTCAAGAAATGGAAAGACTGATCAAATCATATAACATAAAAACAAGGAAAGAGAATCAAAAGGAAAAAAATGCAATGAACTTAACTTGATAAGTCGGATTCAGAGACGATTCCCAGATTTTGTCTAAGGCGAATGAACTGATCTGATTTTAAAGGGTTGGTAAACAGATCGGCCAGCTGATCATGTGTAGAGTTGAATTTAATGTCAATAACATTTTGGAGTACAAGGTCTCGTAGGAAGTGGTATTTGATATCAATATGCTTTGTACGAGAATGGTGAATCTGATTTTTGGACACATTGATGGCTGATACGCGAGATTTAACTCATAACAATCAAGGTCGTATTCCACGAGGGCTCTCTCAAAAGCTTGTACTCACACGGTTCATGGACGGTCTATTCATTTAAAATAAGATTTGGTTTGAAATAAGAACAAAAGAAAACATAAAGAAAACTAAACAAACAAAGCAAAACAAAAGGGTGCAAATCAAAGGTAAAGGAGGTTAACTTGGAAAGATAGGTTCATCATGCTCAAGAGGTATAAATGCACAAACAAGCCAAACATGATCGAGGATGCAATCGAATGACCATGCAAATCCCTTCTATAGACTCAATGCACTCTCGTCGCACTAAATCCCTATCCTAGAACCACTCAACCTAGGCTCTCGCTCTCAAGCTAAGTGACTAAGGATGCATTAAAGGTGTTTGATGAAATGCCAAGCTACAAAACCCTCTCCTATGACTCTATGACCACTAGGCTAGACACCACACTATCATGTCAATGTCCTAACACTAAGAGAATCATCCAAAGACTAATCAAAGTTCAATTGAGTGAAAATCCTAATGCACACCAAGTGTTCGATAAAATGCACAAGTGAGAAATCATGCAACTATGGTTGAATTGAGATGATCTAATCTCTTAGAACACACTCTCTTCAATCCCTAGACCTACAATCCATGTAATCCAAGCACTCTCATGCATTACATTACAAATAATAGACCAATCAAGCCATAGCCATCAATGGAATTAACAACAAGTCATAGAGACCATCTTCTTACAATCCAAGATCAATCATGGCAAGTTTATACAATTAACCTCTATCCTAGCACAACCATCTATCAATCCAAGAAAACCTAGGAAATCAGCCACACATGGCCAAGGGTACACAAGAGAAAGAAAGAGAGATGGTCACCAAGGGTTCCATGGCAATCCTCTTCTTCCAAGCTCCTCTCCCCAAGGTTGTGGGCTTCAATCCAAGCTCCTTACTCCAATTTGCACCTTGCTCTAGGATTGATGAAGGATTGGTTGATGAGGAGAAAGTGTTGGAGAAGTTGAGAGGAAAGAAGAATTGATCGGCAATTGTAAAAATTAGAATTGAGCTCCCCTTATTTTCGCCGCCTTCTCCCCTTATATAGCCGCTGGAAAATGCCCAATATTTTCGGCGAAAATTATGCAATAATTTCGCCGAGAATGCCTTTGAAGAATCGGCTGGAAATTTCTTCATATATTTTCGGCGAAAACATTTAAGGGTTTCGCCGAAAATCCTTCATAGATCAAAAGTCCGCTCTCTGCCTAGAGTTTTCGGACCGAAGACTTGACAACTTTCGCCGAAAGCTTCTTCTTCGGTGAAAACTATATGATAGTTTCGCCGAAACTGTCTTCAGCTGAAAATCGTATTTTCTTCAATTTTGCCTTGTCCATATCTCCTCCGTCCTAGCTCCGATTGACCTCCCGTTTGATCCTACGTGCTCCTTGTCACCAGTACTACAAAGCCAAGACCTGAAAATACAAAGAAAACACCTCCAATAGACATGGAATTGGCCTCAAAGTGGCAACCGGGCAAGAGAATAACACTTAGCACAAAACTTCGATAAAAGCATAATAAGCATGGCATTTAAGGATCAAACACGGGCATTTCATAGGCTAATCGAAGGCTTAAAATGCACCAAATAAAGTCACATCAATGGCACTCGTATTATCACACAAAAGAGGAGTAGCTGGAAGGGTAAGATGATAATCAAGGAGTTGAGATTGAATCTAGAGGAGCTGAGTGCAACATATTCAGCTTCTGCTGTGGAAAGAGCAATGACATTCTGCTTTTTACTAGCCCATGAGACTAAGGCTGGACCAAGAAATTGACATGTGCTAGTTGTACTTTTGCGGCCCTGCAAAGTCAGAATCACTATAACCGATGAGGTTAAAGGATTCTGATGCAGGATACCAAAGACCAAAGTTGCTCGTACCAGCTAAGTAACGTAGAATGAGTTTGAGAGCAATGAGATGACTAGCTTTAGGATTGGATTGAAACCTAGCACAAATGCAAACACTGTGAAGAATATCGGGGCGACTAGCTGTGAGATAGAGAAGAGAACCTACCAAGACTCGAAAGTGAGTAGCATCAGCAGCCTCTTCATCATCATTACTTGTAAGTTTTAAAGAGGTAGCCATTGGAGTAGCTACGATCTTACAGGAAGAAAGGCCGAATTTGGTAAGAATGGATTTGGTGTACTTTGTTTGGTGTATGAAAGTGCCAGACGGGGTTTGATTGATTTGTAAGCCAAGAAAGAACTTGAGTTCTCCAATCATACTCATTTCAAAAGAGCTTGTCATAAGATTAGAGAATTCTTGACACAAGGACTCATTTGGGAGAACCGAAGACAATATCATCGACGTAAATCTGAACAATAAGAATGTCAGATTTAGAACCCTTGATGAACAAGGTATTATCAACTTGACCTTTTTCGTAGCCCTTGGTAAGCAGAAAGGTAGAAAGACGATCATACCAGGCTCTTGGTGCTTGGCGGAGACCATACAGAGCTTTACGAAGTTTGTAGCAACAGGTAGAATGATTTGTATCTTTAAAACCTGGAGGTTGTCTAACATAGACTTCCGCTTTAATAAATCCATTTAGGAACGCACTCTTGACGTCCATTTGGAAGAGTTTGAAATTAAGATGGCAAGCAAAAGCACAAAGTATCCGAATAGCTTCAAGACGTGCTACTGGAGCAAAGGTTTCTTCGAAATCGATTCCCTCTTCCTGATTGTACCCCTAGGCCACAAGTCTACCCTTGTTTCGGGTAATTTCGCCTTTGTCATAGGTTTTGTTCTGGAAGACCCATTTTGTGCCAATGACCATTTTATTTGAGGGAACGGGAACAAGATCCCAAACCTTGGACCGTTCAAATTGGTGAAGCTCCTCTTGCATAGCTGCAATCCAGTGATCATCCTGTAAGGCTTGTTTCACAGATTTGGGTTCAGTGAGAGAAAGAAGAGCTTGTTCTTCTGTGGAAATAAAGTCCAAAACCTTCTTTGATCTAGTTACAAGATGCGAGGTTGGGGTTCCAATAATAAGATCAGCTGTGGTCGAGGATCTAAGTTAGAAGGAGCGGGGCAAGAATCATTTGTTTGAGGACTTGTAGAGGGAATATCTTGGACCGTGTCAGAGTGAGAAGGAGAAGTTTACAAAGGAAGATCTGAGGAGGAAGGAGCAGTGGTACCAGTGTCCTTATCAGGAGTCTTGGTGAGTTTAGAGATAAGATCGCTAAGATCAGTTTGAAGAGAAGGATCAGGATCATCAACTGAATTTTGTTGGGTTGAGGTTGCTTTATCATTAAAGACAACATTAATTGACTCTTCTACCTTTTTGGTAGAAAGATTGAAGACACGATAAGCTTTGCTATGAAGAGAGTAGCCAAGAAAAATTGCTTCGTTTGATCTGGCATCGAACTTGCCCAGATTGTCTTTGGTATTTAGGACAAAACAATTGCATCCAAATGGATGAAAGTAACTAAGGTTAGGAGTTTTTTGTTTGAAGAGTTCATAAGGAGTTTTATCAAGTCCTTTTCGGATAAGAGTTCGATTAAGAATATAGCAAGTTGTGGCGATTGCCTCAGCCCAGAACCTAGAAGGAGTATTATGATCAAGAAGCATAGTTCTTCCTAAATCTAACAAAGCACGATTCTTATGCTCAACAACTCCATTCTGCTGAGGAGTTCATGGGGAAGAAAAGAAATGTTGAATCCCATGATTGTCACAGAAAAGTTTGAAAACGGAGGAAGTAAACTCGCCTCCGTGATCCGTTTTGATAGATTTAACAGAAGAAATAGAATCAGAAGTAATGAGTTTGACAAAGGTTCTGAAATGGGAGAAGCCTTCATCCTTAGACGCAAGAAAAAACACCCAGGTATACCTGGAATAGTCATCTACAATGACCATTGCGTAGGATTTTCCTCCAATACTTTGAACATTAGTTGGACCAAAAAGGTCTAAATGTAACAGTTCTAATGGAAAGGAGGTGGAAATAGAGGAAACTGATTTGAAGCTGGCTTTTGTTTGTTTTCCTCTAGTACAAGCTTGGCAAAAGTAATCATTAGAAAATTTGAGAGAGGGGAGTCCTCAAACAAGTTGTTTTGAGAAAAGTTGAGCAATTCAACTTGTACTGATGTGGCCTAACTTCTTATGCCAAATAAGTTCAGGGGATGCATTTATGGTAGAAAAACATTTTTCTTGAAAAGCATTAGTATTCTTCATGTCAACAACATAGATATTATTCTTTCGAACACCCGTAAACAGAACTTTGCAATATGAGATTCGTTCAATTTTGCAAGTTTGAGCTTAAAAAATGACTCTATTCGAAATACCACATAATTGACTAATTGAAAGTAGGTTGTGTTTTAAATTGTGAAGAAGCAAAACATCGTGAAAAGTAGGGTCTGACGTATGTCCAATTGTACCTTTACCGAGAATAAGGCCTTTATTGTTATCCCCAAAGATGACTTTTCCTCCTTTCATTTCGGTAAAGCTGCTGAAATTTCTCTTTTCTCCCGTCATGTGATTCGAACAGCCACTATCCAAATGCCACTCAGTATTAAGAGGAAACTCCTGCACATGAATTTGAAGTGAGAGTTTTAGGCCCCAAAATTTGCTTGGGTACCCTTTTTGATTCATAAAAAGTGCATGAGTTACTGCTATGTCCAGTTTTACAGCAGAAAGAACACCAACTATTTCTATTGTAAGTGACATTTTCATGCTTTGGAAAATAAGACGAATCCTTATAATTGGCTTGTTTGTAGGGACGAAAGGAATGCCAACGAGTTTTGTACTTATTCCAATAATATTTTTGTCTCTGAAGGATTCCTATTTGCCTCCTAAGTTCTTTAACCCGTAACTCCAAACTCAGAACATACTCATACTTAATATCACTGTCAAGTTTTACTTCTTCTAACTGTTTCTTAAATGACTTGTTCTTCTCTTTTAATAACGACATTTTATCAACAAGATTTGGATAAGCATGTATTACTTCATCATTATCAGGAAAGTGGAAGGAATTTACCTCTTCATCAGCATCTGGAACATCTTCTATAAGAGCCATATATGCTCGTGTTTCTGCATCCTCTGATTCTGAGTCACTCCATGTAACCTTCATAGCCTTTTCTCTACCGTATCCCTTGTTAGGGCATTCAGATCGAATATGACCTAGCCTACCACACTTAAAGCAAGTAATAACATCCTTTTCTTCATCATCTTCATATTTGTTTTTAGATTGCGATTTAGATGATTGACCATTTTGAAGCCTGGTTTTAGTCCTATCTCTTTTATTTTTAAAGAATTGTCTAAACTTTTTAGTCATAAGTGCAATCTCTGTATCATTTTCATGATCACTAGAGACATCTTTAACAGCAGATTTAAAAGCAACATCTTTAGTCACTTCATTTCAAGATTCAAGGATTTTAAGAATCACCTCATGACTTATTAAATAACCTATCAGGTTATCCATAGTAAGAACAGATAAATCTTTTGCTTCTTCTATAGTCGTAATCTTAGGCATCCATTCCCTAGGAAGTGATCTTAAAAATTTTCTCACCAAGTCTGTCTTATTTATCTTTCTTCCTAGATGTCCTAATTTAGTAACGATAAGATTAAATCTATCATACATACTAGAAATGGATTCAGTTTCAGTCCTTTTAATCATTTCATATTCATGCATGATTATGTTAAGCTTGGTTTCTTTAACCTGAGATGTTCCTTCATGAGTAGTTTCAAGTATTTTCCAGACCTCATGAGCTGTTTCACAAGCACTGATCCTATTATACTCATCATTGCAAAGAGCATAGTATAAAACATTTAGAGCCTTGGCATTAAGTTGAGCTTTAGCTTTTCTATCATCATTCCATTCATCATAATCACTAGTTAAATCAACACCACCCTAATCAACAATTTTCCAAACAGCAAATTCCATACCTTGGAAAAACACTCGCATACGATTCTTCCAGAATTGGTAGTTCGAACCATCGAACCAAGCTGGTCGTGAGTGAGACAGTCCTTCCAGGCCAGGTGTATGTCCTGAAGTTCCAGCCATTCGAGCAGCGTCTCTTGGTAGCGATTAACTTCAATCAAGAGCCACACTCTGATACCAATTGTTACAAAGTTCCAGAACTGTTTGATAATCAAACCTAAGAAACGAAAACACAGAATAAGCAATAGTATGATGAAATCATGGTAAATCGATTTAGACAACTTCAAAATGAAAATGGCTTCTCTTTGGAGTTGTCGTATGGTTCGAGGTTTGATGAGTTTAGGAATTAAGAGCAGAGACAATAGACACGGATTGTTTATGTGGTTCGATCAACCGTAGCTTGATCTACATCCACGTCTCGAGCACGGGCTCGAGAGAGTCACTGTTATTAGATTGAATTCAATTAACAAGACTATCAGACTAGTCTTGCTCTGCCTATACTACACACTGCAATATAGAAAACCTCTCTTCTCTGAGAGTGACAACCGAATGCAAAGACTCAACCTCTTTGCTTGAAAAGAGCTGCGTGTGACCTTTCTATTTATCTTCTTCTTGTACATCGATCGCAGCTCTTGATTTCCTCCTCATTAGCTTGATTTCTGCTCTTGATGATTCGCCTTGATTTTTGCAGCTTCGTTCCCTTCCGTGATGTTCGTCGATTTCGTTCTTGCAAAACAGAAGACTTTCCTTTCGAGGTCTTTGGGATAAGAGGGAAATGAATGAACAGGTGAGACCATAGGTTTAGACAAATAAAAAAGAACCTTTCTTTTACCCAAGTGGTTTAACCATAGGTTTGAGTTAGAAATGACTCGAATAGAGCAAATGATTCTTTAACAAGGAGTACTGAGATTTCCTACTGAATAATGGTCTCAAGGATAATTAGATAAGTAGTCAATAAATAACCCAAAATACCATATACTAGATAATGTCTAGTAGGTGGTGCAAGATGGGTGTGTTACCAACACTTACCACACATATCCTAGCCTATTAATGACAATTTTTTAGTTATTCCTATTCATGGTTCAATTCTCAGCTAACAAGCTACTATTTGATTGATACATTATCTAGTTTATACATACTAGTTATTCATATCATTTGGCAAAGCTATTATTCTAATTCATATTAAACTTATCAACATGTACCATTGTAGTTTTCCCCTTTAGTTATAGATAAAGTTCCAAATGCATAAAAACATGAAAACATAAAAGAAATATCTAATTGGTTAAGTGGGAAAATCCTTACATTCAAGTCTGGTATGACATCTTTGAATTTGATCATTTTGTGGTAGATCATTGTGAAGCCCTTAATTGTTGGAATATAATTCTAAATTCGGATCCATGAAAAGTCACACATTCATCAACTATTATCTATCAATTTTTGTGTTGATCACAATGAAATAATCTTACTTGAAGAGGTAAGAAATAATGAAATAAAAAATTTTGGGTTTTATAGAACCAAATTAGAATCCTATCTACAAATAATCTTCGATCGAGATTCCTTACACCAATCCCACCATTGGAAATAGTTTTTATCATTAGGGAGACCTTCTATCAGAGTTTTGGCTCAATGAGAGTTTTGGAACTCGGGGAATATAACCTTGGAGTTGAAAGTTTGAGACAGTTTCTCTGTAGTATGATGAAATCGACTTTCAACTTCCTCAGATAATACTTCTTTTACAGAAGTCAAAACAAAAAACTATGAAAACCACAATGCTCGTATCATGGTCTTTTATAACGATTGTGTTCGATACCTAACAAAACTTCGTATAAAGCAATCAAAATCTCATAATCTTAAAATAGCATTTACAAAATGCTACATCTAAAGAACTAGAAGGAACACCATGCAAACAAAATTATTTTCCTTACACCTGAATAAAGAAGTTATTTTAACTAGATCACTAAAAGAAGAGATTATCCTAAATATGTATTCGATCCAATGGTGCAATATCCCTAGATTTAAGAAGAAAAAATCGAGTTTGAGAGTACACATTTTTTTTGGGTTAAGAATACATTGTTTGGATGTTTAGGGTTTTTGGATGAAACCTTATGAGTGACAACACACTAAAAAAAAACCTTTTATACTTTATACACAATGGTCATTGCATTGCTAAGAAAAGACCATTTTACTTAAGAGCATAAAGCTTGTTGTTTTAAGGGCAATTCTCGCTGTTGGCTCCACTACAATAAATCATTACATTTAATGGAACATGTGTTGCATCCTCAAATTACCCCAAAGATATTAATATGGATTAAATATCCACCAAACTCATATATGAATTATAAAATATTAATCTTCTAATTATTTCTAACTAGATTATGAACTTCATCAAACCTAGCTGATTTTTTTTTAATGAATAAATAGTTTTATTTCATAAAAATAAGTGGAATGCCAATACAATCAAGATACTATAAGGACTTAGAAAAATAATCTTCTACAAAGTATCCAAGAAAGCCAGCTCATCTACCCCCGATTGCTATAAACTTTGTGTCATTCTTGATTTTTTCCAATAGTGAATCAACCAACTTCCCACGACTGCTATTGATCTGAGCATAACATTCTCTCCACAAGGTGCTAACTGCATTGCACCAAAGTTGTCGCTTGGAAACATTCTTAGCATCACCCCTTGCAAATCTACCACAAACTAGATGCAAAATGCCTTTCCAAATATAACAATTAAGCAGTGATTTTGAATATTGACAAGACCAAAAGATATGATATTTGTTGTCAACACCAATATCACAAAATAGGATAGAATATAAAAAAATATAACAATTAAGTTCAAGTAGGAGAGAAATAAGTAGTGATTTCGAATATTGACAAGACCAAAAGACATGATCTTTGCTGTCAACAACACCAATATCACAAAATACACAAATTATATCCATAACCCCCCCCCCCCCCCCCCCACCACCACCACCACCTAGCAATAGCTTCCTTCCAAACAATTCCATTGTTAACAACAGGCCATACCAGAAAGTTGTTACTTGGGTTTACAACCCCTTTTCAAACTTATTTCATACCAATAAAAAATGAGAGATGTTTGCCTGATAGTGTTCCAGACAGTAGAAAGTTTGAAAACTTTTCCATCTTATCACAATTCCAAGTAACTTTTTTTTTATGAATAACGGGTTTCATTGTATCAAAAAAAAAAAAAAAACATGAAAGGCTACAATCTTTGTACAAAAACTATAAAAGGAGTTTTTCAAGATGGCTTTAGTTCACCATTTCCATCAAATGAGGTATCCTGATTCCCTACACCTCAAGAATCTCCTACAAAAGCTATACAACGTACTAATTTTTTTTTAAAATTCTATCAGCTACGTTTCCTTTTGCAGCTGCCACTACATCCATCTTGATTTGTGTCACTAAATCACCTGTTGTCCTCCTCAGACCTCCATGTATTCTATTACATCTTTCACGCCATATTACACTAACAGCCAAACTCCAATAGCATCTCCAAAGAACTGAAACCACTGAGTTTCCTGAGTATCTCATGTAGATGAACTCCAAGACACTACTCCAGGTCTTACAAGAAGGGATATCACTTAAGTCGAGCAGGATCTGCTTTGAATAGGGGCAATTCCAAAACATATGATCCATGCAGTCAACTCCATCTGAGCATAGCTCACAGCTAATGTCCACAGTCAAACCCCAAGAGGTCATATTGGTCTTCCAAGTGACTCTCTCTTTCAAATGAAGCCACAAAATGAAGCTATTACTAGGGATGCCAATTCCTTTCCAAACTGTTTCAAACTAGGTTACTGGGTCAGCCTTCGGCCTTAACGTTTCCCATATAGTTGACAAATTGAACTTACTGATAACCTTCCCATCCCACTACATATCACCATCACTTGTTTCAGTAATAAAACCTTTGACCACGTCTCTCAGTTTTAGTATCTTTCTCCATGTCCAAGAACCAGCAAAACCCTTTATAGTCCATATATCATTGTTCTTTATTCTATACTTGTTAGCCCATGCTATCTAGAGAGATCCACTTCTAGTAAACAAACTCCAGATGTCCCTCACTGTGTTAGCAACATTCCAAGAATAAAAGTCCTTCAATTCTACACCCGCCTCTGCTTTTGGCAGAGCCAAGAAATGCAATGCCATTTTACTCCTCACACCTTCAAGATAAGAGAGTTTCTTTGCTGTCGAACTCTTAACTCTTTTTGTGATACGATCAATCAAAGCCTTGCAATCATCCGTTTTTAGCTTACTGGAGCTCATAGGAACACCTAAGTACTTAAAAGGGAGAATGCCAAGTTTAAATCCAGATCCCTGTACTATTTCATCGCTCTTATCATCACTTAACCTTGCCAAATAAATTTCGCTTTTGTCTAGATTAAACTTCAAGACAGACAGACTATAAAACTCCTCCAGAACAGCTTTAACACAGTCAACCCCTTTGGCATTAACTTTTGTGAAGACTAGTAGATCATCTGCAAAGCTTAGATTCTGAATCCCCCCCATATCCATTGCCTTATCAAAGAGACAAGCTAATATCTCCATGGATATGACAAAGAGATAGGGACACACCCCCCCATATCCATTGCCTTATCAAAGAGACAAGCTAATATCTCCATGGATATGACAAAGAGATAGGGACACACAGAATCTCATTGTCTAAATCCCTTCTTAGCAGAGAAGTATCCACATAGAGTTCCGTTCAAACTAACAGACAACATACCCGTTTCCAAACAAATTCTGATCCAATGAATAAATAGTGCAGGAAACTTCATAGCGTTCAACACTCTAAGAACAAAGTCCCAAGTAACAGAATCAAAAGCTTTCATTAGGACCACCTTAATGGCACACCTAGGTGAATTTTTTTTCTTATTGTAAGTTCTAAGGAGTTCAGTTGCAAGCAAGATATTATCACCAATGGTTCTCTCTTTAACAAAGGTTGATTTCGAGTTACCAATAACAGAGGGAAGCACTCTACTAAGTCTATTGGAAATTACTTTAGTAATTACCTTGTAGATCACATTACATCATGATATTGACGTGTAATCCTTCATGGACGTAGCATTTGGATTTTTTGGAACCAAAGCCAAGTAAGTTAAATTGCCAAACTTCGGCAGCTTATTAGATTCAAAGCAGCTACTAACAACATCAACCACATCATCTTGCACAACTGCCCAACATGTTTTATAAAACATTGCAGTAAATCCATCAAGACCAGGTGATTTGTCATTCCCCATAGAGAACAAAGTTCCTCTGATTTCCTCAACAGTTACTGGAGCAACAAGAACATATTCTTCCTCAGAATTGATTCTAAATCTTATTAAATCATCCATAGCTTCCATGTTAACAGAATTACTTCTCCCTAGCAGATTTTTATATAAGTCCACTACTATTTTTGAAATTTCTGCAGGATCATCAGTCAACTCCCCATCCTCGTTCTCAATTTGTCTAATTGTGTTCTTAATTTGACGAGACTTGGTCATATTGAAAAAGTATCTACTGCACAAGTTAACATCCCTTATCCACAGAGCTCTAGATTTTCTTCTTAAGAAACTCTCTTAAGCTTTCTGAAGACTCTCTAACTCATCCTTAGCTGCTTTAACTGCATCAAGATTCTCATATGAGGGACAATCGAATAATTTTCCTTTTTCCAAAACAAGTTTTTCCCCTGTAACAATAACTCTACTATGCAAGTTAGAGTAATGTTCTTCATTAAAGTCCTTTAGCTTTAACTTCATATTTTCAATTTACCATATAACCTATGAAAAGGTTCACCTGCCGTATTCCTCTCACTCCAGACTTCTTTAACTAAGTCCATGAAAATAGGATTCAAAGTCCAATAGGAGTAGAACTTGAAAGGTTTCTTCCCCTGAGATAATGACCCTCCTATATCAAGCAAAACTGAGCAGTGATCGAATCCTTTACAAGCCCTCACTGTAACTATACTCCTAGGGAATCCTTGTTGCCATACTAGGTTAATAACACACTGTCTAGTCGTCGAGCAATCAAACTCCCATCTTCTCTATTATTAACCCAACTATAATCTACGCCTTGACTATTGTGCTCCAGAAGATCACTCTCATTCACAAACTCAGAGAAATTGTCAATACATCCCCAATTAGTCAGCGTAACTGATGATTCACTAGCATTCAAAATAGCATTAAAATCCCCCAAATCATCCAAGGAACACTCTGTTGAACCAGTCTACTCAAGTCATCATACAACTCTTTTCTTCCATTGTTAGCATTCGCAACATAGACAAATGTGCAATAGAAAGATGTAGGGAGCTCAATCAGACAATGAATATATTGTGAACGCTTACTAATCACCTTAAGAGGAACATCTGGTTTCCATAATAACCAGATCTTTCTCAGAGTATCAGCAAAGAAAAACTCAGAACACCATCCAGGAAATCGAGTAAGACATAAATTACTAGTATTAGCTATGCGAGTTATTGGCTCCAAAATTGCAAGGACATCTACTGGGAACTTATTTATATAAGAAATCAACTCATGAAACCTATCATTAGAATTAAATCCCTTCCAATTCCATAGAAAATCTTCATCTTCTACGAGTTTTAGGTCTGGTCACAATCCCTTTGGGAGAAATAATCTTACCTGGATGAAAGAAATCACCAAAAGTGGCAGAGGTTAAGGTAATACTTTTCTGCCCTTCATCACTAGTATCTACAACCACCACTCTCTTTGAATTAGTATCACCTTTGATCTCATCATCACAGTAAACAACACCATCTTCTACATCATGATAAGATTTAGGGATCAGTACGACATCCTCAATGTGGATACTGTCATTGTGTTGGGAAGGTAATGCCTCCCCTTCCTTAGAAGGTTTGACCTCATTGCCTTCCCCCCTCCAGTTTGCAAGTCAGAAACAGGTTTAGGTGTATCCTTCGGTCAGAAGAACCCTTTGACGCATTGCCTGAAGAGCTTCTCCCGGCTGCTTTAGAGTTTAACTGGGACTCCTGTCTCTCCACCCATACGTTCTTCTCCTCTGATTTGTAGGATCTAACTATGGGGACTTCAATCTGAAGCATAGCTATCTCAACATCCTCTAGCTTCACCATAACTTCTGTTTTATCTCCTCGGATACATCTCTCACCACACATACTTTTATATCATGACCATCCCTAACAAATTTGTTGATGGGGCTTCCTACATAACTTGCAATCCAGCTCACCCCTTTAGGTGTGATGAGCTCCGGAGGAACACCTTTCAAAATGACCCAGATTGGAAGTTCTTTTGGGGTAAAATCAATGGGAGCTATTCCACTTTTCCACTTCCTCGACACCATCTTAGAGTGGTGAATATGCCATGAACGAGCAAGCACCCAATTACATAGAGCTTCTATTTTGAATTCAAATAGAAAGCATTGAGAAAGAAACCTCCCCTTCATACCCCCATAACCTGTTGATCATGCTTCTAATCACCTGCACCAGCGAAACATTTCCAAGGAATTGAGCGACGACCGCCGATTTGAGCTTTGCACGACCATTTTCAAGTACCAACGAAGGAATCTTAAGGACCCTGTTCACCACCGCCTCCTTCGACTCTTTGAAAAATCAAAGCTCCTCCTTCTCGTATGATACAATTGATGCCCATGAGACGCCGTTCTTGGAAGAAGACGCCATGACCTAGCCGGCCGGATGGCTGCCGTCAAACTCTCAATGGAACAAGAAAGAATTTCAGAGAAAGCTACGCGCTGCGCGTGTCACACTTTCCAAGTAACTTTCACTGAGATGTCATGGGTTATATAGTATTAACTAAATCTCTCATCTTCATACTCATTCTCCACACACAGGAACCCAAACCAATCTTTAGTTCCTGAATATCACCCTTTAATTATGTATTTGTTTGACCAAGCAACCCACATAGAACCACTTTTAGCAAATAGATTCCACAAACGCCTTATATTATTGGCAACATTCCAACTATAGAGGTATTTTAAAGCTACTTCTCCTCCATTCTTAGGCAATGCTAGAAAATTCCAAACAACTTTACGTCTTTCTCCCTCAACTTTCGACCAAAGAAATCAATTGCAAATGACTTAATTTCTTTAAGGATGAACTTTGGGGTTAAGAACACACTCATCCAATATTGTAGGATTCTATAGATTACAAATTGAATGAGTTGCAAGATCTCTACATATGAAAGGCATTTCGCCTTTCAGTATGAAATCTGGCAATTGATTATATCAATCAATAACTTGCAGTCAACCTTTCTTAGCTTCTGTGAATAGAGAGGGAACCCTAGTACGAAAGCTCTATTTTTTTTGAAAATCAGAAGTGGTTTGTAAAGACCCAATTTCGGCCAACTCTCGATTGGGCCAGTCTTATATTGGTTGAGTAATGGGCGTTGTGGTAAAGAATGCAATAGGCATTGGAGTATTTATTATGATCGTTATATATGGCGCAGAATGACTGCCGGAGGAGTTGCAACGACTGTTGTCAGCGTTGGTAGACTTAATTGTATTTAAGGAGGCACAATCATGTTAAGGGTTTTGGGGAAAAGAAGGGAGAGTCGGGATTTGAAGAATAGTGGGGAAAAAGGGATTCTCAGAGGAGCAACCAAGGTTCGTCAGTCATTCATTGAGTTCTCAGATCTGGGTTTTAGGTGTGGAGGTCTTCTCGGATCGGTAAGTGGATCTCTTCTCGGTATTCCCTTGTTCAATAGATTATTGGGTTTGATTCATTCTCTTCTGTTTAAGTAAGGAAGCTTGGAGGTGCAGAGTTCTCAGAATGGCAGATTTAAGAATCAGTTCGTGCTAAGGGTTTCGTTGGTGTAAGGTGGGGGTTTTACGATTTAATGTTACCTTCAGCTTGAGGGTTTACCACGAAGGGTTCAGGGATGGGGTTTGGTTCTTGGCTGTTTATGTGTTTTTGTGACG
This sequence comes from Linum lewisii, assembly GCA_034768395.1. Classification (NCBI taxonomy): domain Eukaryota; kingdom Viridiplantae; phylum Streptophyta; class Magnoliopsida; order Malpighiales; family Linaceae; genus Linum; species Linum lewisii. The sequence goes on from CM068297.1 coordinate 36,642,913, forward strand.
AGTAATTGAGTCTAGCCACTAAATGGCTAGACGGGATGAGGATATGGGAGACTAACAAGTACTTTAGGTATTGGTTTTGGCTAAGGCCAGAGGTTGGGGTATGAGATAGTAAGGGATTACTGCCCCGCCATTAGTAGGATAGTGTAAGGTATTTGTGTTGGTATCCCACCCTTGGATTGTGCAATCCCCAAGGTAACGATAAAGGTAAAGGTTATGGGGGTCCTTAGCGACCATACAGGGAGGTCCCTAGTGGTCGGGAGGTCTTTAGTGACTGGGAATTATTGGACAAATGAGTTAGGGGTTGCTAGCACTACTAACAGTTAAGTTAATAGGGGTGGTATCTTACCTTGCCACTGGTAATGGTTTACATGATTCGACCTTTTTACGGGCATTTAAGGCAGCATGACTTTGAGCTTGCTGGTTAGATACTCAGTGATTAGCACTGACCCTCTTTGGTATTTGGGTGATGATGATTGTTGGCGGCTTGATCTTGTAATGGTTAATCGAGGTTTATTCAATAAGTTCAGTTATTTGTTTTCGTCCTTATGTTGGATCTTGTTAGATTGAATGGTTAATTTGATTTAGTAACGCCTGAGTTGAGTAATGCATGGGTTAAACCAGTGGTTCAATCGGGTTTTCTAAGGTGGGGGTGTTACATAGTCACTATTCTATCAACATAACTATCATTAACTCTAGTCATAAATATCTCTCTTTTGTATGGTTTAAAATGAAAACATAACATATGCTATTTGGAAGAAGTTTAAGACTGCCTTGACAATATCATCACCAACAACATCCCAACGAATCTTTATAAAACTTGGCAATATATCCGTATGATCCTCAAGACTTCTCATTAGGCATGGACAATAAAGCTTTTTTAATCTCATTTGGAGTCACAAGTGGAATAAGGAGACATTCATCCTCAAAGCTTAACTTATAACGAATCAAGGAATCAAAATCAGTGGACGATAACTTGGTTTAACGAATTAAGAAATCAAAATCAGTGGACGATAACTTGGTTTATGTGTACTTTAATCCCTCATGATTGGCATGAATTATGCATGATTTGTGTTAGTTTTATTCTCTTTTGATGGCTATTTGTTTTGATTATGAGTTTACGGCAAGTCCACCCTCATAGGACCTTCGTGGTCCCTTTTCACGTTTCTCAAGGTGTTTTTGTTGAAATTGTAGATTGAGTCATGAAAGAGGATCTCACAAGAAAACTACTGGTTCGAATGACGCCCAATTAGAGGTCGGATGCTCCCGATAAGCTCATCCAAATGAAGCAAGTTGAAGCAAGATGGAACTAGATGAGCAACCAGTGCGCCTGCGTGGCCACACCCATGGTCTAGATAGAATTTTCTATTCTACTAAGACTGACGCGCCCATGATGGATCAGCGCGCCCGCAGCCCCTGCACTTCCAGCACTATATAAGTGCCGATTTCTAGCACTTTAGATGAGCTCGATTTGGTGTGTCATAAGCTCAGTTTTGTCAAATGAGAAGAGGATTTTTCATCACTTTCAACCACTCCAAGCCCCTCCTCTTCCAAGCCAAGCTTCATCATAACCATTCCTCACCCCTAGGACGTTAAGGAGACTCCTTATGATGTTCATCTCCAAGTCACTGGAGTGCCACTGATGCTATTGTTTGCTTTCTGCTGAACTAAGGATGATAATGGGCGTTATGCATTTGGATAACGACCTTTGTCTTGGTTGGATAACAGGTGTTATGAATTGGTGTAACGGTCGTTGTCTTGTCTAGGTAACAGACATTAACACTTTGGTAATGGCCATTACATTGGGTCAATATAAAATAGATCAGTCGTGAAACTGTTTGAGGAAAAAAAATCTCCTTTTCTCTCTCTGGAAATTCCATTGACGAACCAAGCTCTATCAATCTTTGGAGCTTGATTCTGGGAGTTACGAGTGTCCGATTAAGGTGCCGTTTCTTCCTGTGGATTTCGGGCAACGAGAAGAGATCACTCTTTTCAGTTTTTGATGTCGTTGTGCTAAGTGATGTCGGTGAGGAAGGGAAAGGCTAAGTTTTTGAAGAATGGGTTTTGTTCGTCTTGGAGTCTAGAAGTCGTTTAGTGCCTCATCTTTCTATTCAGGCGAGGGCTTAGCGTTGATAGGACAAGATGAGTAACGTAAGGAGTTGTAATCTGACCTAGATGAAATTAGGGATTTTGCATGAAATTTAAAGATAGTAAAAAGGGATAATTGTTCTGTGATTGTCAATAGATTGATTTGATGCTTTGGTTGTGTTTGGGTATTATGACGAAATGAATCAACTAATGAGTCTAAGTTAAAATGAGTGATAGGGCAAATTGTGGTTCTGTGGCATTAATGCACATATATGTCATTGTCAGTTGTGGTTGCAGGAGGATGACCCTGCCAATGTGGGTTCGTCCTATGAATGAAGAACATGAGGGTAACCCTAGACTTGCGATATGGATACCTCTCTCCCTTGTTATGCAGGTGGGGTAGCCGTCAAGCTAGCAGGTTACCCTTGTTGTGATTATGAATTATGAAATGTTATGGAAAGGATTGTGTGAACTGGTGAATTGTTGTGACGAAAAAGGATGTTGATGATGTGAATTGTTGGTATCTTGTGATGTGGTTTTAGAACGGTGAATTGACTGAATAATGGATTTATGGATGAATTACTTGTTATGAGTGCTTGAATAGTGATAGAACCTGAAAGAGTCCACACTGCCCACTTGTGATATGATGAGTCCAGTCTATGTTGGATAGATCACCTTGGTCGGATACCAAGGATTAGTTTTGAGTCCGGACTACATAAGTAGATCACCTTGGCTGAGTACCAAGGATTAGTTGCTAACTCATGAGGGAGAAATTGTGAATGTCCATGGAAAAAGGATCTGTTAAGGATGCGTCGTGTTGTGGCCGACAATGGTGGTGTGGAGAAACTCCTTGGTGCCTAATTAACTCATCTAGATAAATCAATTGTGAACTCTGTGTGTGTGTTGCGCGCGTCTGGATGTGATGGTGAATTTATGTGTGATGTTGAACTGTATTGTGATTCGATGTTGGTTACATTCCTGCTGATGGTTGACGTTGGATGTGAGTATGTGCCGATCTGATTTATTTGATGTTGGGTTGTTATGAATTTTGGATGACATTATTTGGGTAATGCATGATGGGAATGGAGGTAGAGGGAATTGACTGATCACTTAGAACTACTGCACCAGGATGTTAAAAACGAAATAGACTAGGATTGGTTCCACTATTAATTATGCTGTGTGGAGTGCTGGGACAACTCCTTGTGGTTTAGTTCGACACATAGTTAAGCCAAGTGGGTTCGTTCTGTTTCATTAGGAAACTAATCCCCCCTTCTTCCACTTCCAGGTTCTCGTAACTAGTGTGTGAGTTGGAGTTTGTGAGCTGCAGTCGAGTTCTGGGAAGGTTGCTGTTGGAGCTATGAGGTGAAGACTGGCGATCTACTTGGAGTTGAGTTTTCCCTTTTTCTTTCATTTAAGTTGACTACTATCTTTTGGGGAATTTTGTAATCGTTTTGAGGATTGATTTTGGATTTAATTTTTATCGGGTTGTTTTTGAATTTCAAATTGGAGGCCCCCTTTTGGTTTACCCATTTTTAGTGCTGGTTTTCCACTTTCTTTTATTGTACCATTTCGCTAGTGATGGTCATAACTGGTTTGACCATGGGTTTACCCGGTTTGATTCAGAATGGGTATTATAAGGGTATCAGAGCCCGATTAGTTGCTGCTGTGTTGGTTTGTCTTCTCTTCTAGAGAAATAATTAACCTCATAGGGAGAAGGGACGAAGCATCAACACATAACAATTTTCCAGGGATTTTCAAACTTTTTTAAAATGGGTAGGAAGTTTAAAAGGAAAGTGATTAGTCCGACGTGGACACACTATCTGACGCAGACACACTGTTCGACGCGGACACTCTGCCTTACATGGATGCCGGACCAGAGGATGGATCAGAAGGTGGGGATCCATAAGAGGAGAGTGTCGGACTGTAAACTGAAGCTGATACCGAGTCCGATACACGAGCTGATATGGACCACGATGCAGACCAAGGCGCAAACCGCGATGCCAAATTGCTGTCGGACCGAACCAAGAAATTTCTGGATGTATGCAGGAGGTTGCTGAGCACTCATCCAGCAAAAGATGGCTGAGAGCAACAAGAGAACCTGTTCCACACTAAGTGTGTCATCCTAAATAAACTATGCTGCGTGGTGATCGATGGAGGAAGCAATACCAACACGGTGAGCCAAGCACTGGTGGATGGAATGGGGCTTCAAACCCTAAAACACCTGAAGCCCTACAGGTTGTAGTGGTTGAGCAACAATGGTGAGCTAGAGGTAACCCAACAAGCACACGTGCCATTCAGCATAGGGAAGTATGCTGATGTCACACTCTGTGATGTTGTGCCAATGGAGGCTGCTCACGTTCTGCTTGGGAGATCATGGCAATTCGATCGATTCTCCAAGCATGATGGCCGAACCAAACGATACGAGCTCACCCACGAAGATAGGAGGTTCAAGTTGAACCCACTCACACCCTCAAAGATATTCCAAGATCAAGTGGCAAGCCAAGATGCCCGAGGGAGCCGAGAGAAAAAAGAGAGTGAGCTCAAGAAAAGAGAGTGAGGCCATGTGAGATAAAATAAGTTGTGATCACAATGAAGGCATTGGTGGTGTTCTTGTAGAAGGAGTGCTTAATTCTTAACCCTAACCCTACTATTCCTAGTATTGTTGGCCCTCTTTTGCAGGAGTTCAAGGATGTATTCCCTGAGGAGACCTCAAGCGGACTGCGACCGATCTGCGACATTAAACAACAAATTGATTTGGTGTCGGGTGCCTCATTGCCCAACAAAGCAGCCTACTGGACCAATCTAGATGAAACCATGAATATGTGGATTCAAGTCGAGGAGCTAATGGAGAAAGGACGTGAGGTAAATCATGAGCCCACGTGTCGTACCGGTCATCCTGGTGCCCAAGAAGGATGGATCATGGCGGATGTGCGTGGACTGCCGAGCCATCAAACTATAAAGTATCGACATCCTATACTTCGATGATATGTTGGATGAGCTCCATGGTGCCTCTATGTTTTCTAACAGAGATCTTAAATCAGGCTACCATCAGATTAGGATGAATGAAGGTGATGAGTGGAAAATCGCATTTAAAACTAAACATGGTTTGTATGAATGGATGGTCATGGCCTTTGGTTTGACTAATAAACCTAGTACTTTCATGAGGTTAATGAACCATGTTCTTAGGGCTTACATAGGTAAATTTGTGGTGGTTTACTTTGGTGACATACTGATTTACTCACCTAGTCTAGAACACCACCTAGGGCACTTAAAACCTATCTTAGAAACCCTATGGAAGGAACACTTGTATGCTAACATGTCCAAGTGCACTTTTTGCACGGATCACCTCGTGTTTCTTGGTTTTGTTGTTAGCTCTATAGATATTAGAGTGGATGAAGAAAAGATTGAAGCCATCAAGTCATGGCCCATCCCTAGTAGCATCACAAATGTCAGAAGTTTTCATGGACTAGCCAGTTTCTATAGGCAGTTCGTCTGAGACTTCAGCAAAATTGCTGCCCCACTCATGATAGTAATCAAGAAGAATGTGCCATTCCACTAGAGAGATCCTCAACAGAAGGCCTTTGAAGCCTCAAAAGATAAGCTTACCCATGCACCCCTACCGATGCTCACAGATTTCACCAAGGCTTTTAAGATCGAGTGTGATGGATCAAGTATTGGAATTGGAGCTATGCTTATGTAGGATAAGAGGACAATTGCCTGCTTCAGTGAGAAGCTCAATGGAGGTACGTTGAACTACCCAACCTATGATAAGGAGCTATATTCCCTAGTTTAAGCTTTGGAGACATGGAAACACTACCTTTGGCCAAAGGAGTTTGTCATGCACACGAATCATGAGTCACTCAAGTTCTTGAAGGCTCAACACAAGTTGAACAAGAGGCACGCCAGGTGGTTAGAGTTCATTGAATCCTTTCTCTATGTCATACAATACAAGAAAGATAAGGACAATATAGTGGTTGATGCCCTATCTCGAAGGTATGCACTGATTTCTACCTTAAGTACCAAATTAATTGGATTTGAATACATTAAGGATTTGTACACTAATGATGCTGACTTGGGAGATGTGTTTGAGGTATGTGACAAGGGTGGATCTGACAAGTTCTACAAGCAGGATGGATAGTTGTTTAGGGAAAACAAACTGTGTTTGCCTAACTCATATTGTAGGACTATCTTGGTGCGAGAAGCCCATAGAGGGGGCTTAATTGGACACTTTGGAGTAGCCAAGACCTTGGCTTTCTTGAAGGGGAACTTTGCTAGCCACAAATGCGCCAAGATGTGGAGAAGCGCCTGGCTCAATGTGCCACCTGCCAAAGAGCCAAGTCCCATGTTCAACAACACGACTTATACCTTCATTTCCCTATTCCTACTCATCCTTGGGTTGATATTTCTATGGATTTTGTTTTACGACTGCCTAAGACTAGGAAGGGTAGAGATACAATATTTGTGGTTGTTGATAGATTCTCTAAGATGGCTCACTTCATACCTTTCCATAAAACTGATGATGCTTCGTATGTTGCTAGCCTTTTCTTTATGGAAGTTGTTAGGTTGCATGGAAAACCACAAACCATAGTGTCGGATAGGGACTCTAAGTTCCTTAGCTACTTTTGGAAAACCCTGTGGGTAAGCTAGGAACCAAGTTGCTATTTTCTGGTCAAACTGAAGTAGTAAACAGATCCTTATCCCAATTACTAGGGCCAATCTTAAATCTAACATAAAAAGCTGGGAAGACTATTTGCCCCATGTAGAATTTGCTTACAACCGTGCTGTGCATTCTGCCACCAAGTACTCACCTTTCGAACTTGTATATGGTTTTAATCCTTAACCCCACTACCTGTTCATAAATTTCTAGATGCAGATGGAAAGAAGAAGGCTAAGTATGTCAAGAAGTTGCACGAGAAAGCTAGGGTAAACATTGAACGTTAGACCGCCCAATACATCAAGAATACCAACAAGGGCAGAAAAGAGAAGGTGTTCCAGCCCGACGATCGAGTGTGGATCCAGTTCAGGAAGGAGAGGTTCCCTGAGAAAAGGAAGTCAAAGATACTGCTTAGAGGAGAAGGACCATTCACCGTGCAAGAGAGGATCAACAATAATGCTTATATTGTTGATTTACCTAACTCTTATGGTGTGAGTGCCACCTTCAATGTTGCTGACTTGACTCCTTTTTATGATGAATACACAGGACGAGATTTGAGGTCGATCCTTCACAAGAAGAGGGGGTGATACGCGTTCCACCACGATACAAGATCCGGCAAACAAAACACGCGCCACACCGTGGACACACCTAGAGAAACCGTGGGCTAGAAGTCAGGAAAAGAGCTTCAAAACCAACGTGACTGCATACGTGGAAGATTGGAGTTTAGGTGGACACGAGGAGGACAAACACAAGATGCAGCGGACCAGATGCATGGTGCTGAGGGGTTCACGGCGAGTGTCGCGCCGCCTGGAGCTGAGGACTATACCGTACCGAGGTGGGATCGTGGATTATCAATGCTGATATGCGCCACGGCCGAACCAGAGACCCAGACAGGTGCCACGCCATGGTTGAGCACTAAGGAAGGAACGACCACGAATATATGGACAAGTGGGGATGAGTTAAGGAAAGAGGCCAGAGTGATACACAGAGAAAAAGCCAAAACGCAGAGCTGGACAGCGAATCGATACATAGAATTCGCACCATGACTGGATTCCCCCGAATCCGTCTGTGACACGGATTACACAGAAGACCGTGAATCCAAACGTGAGAAGGAGTTTGTGCCGCAGAAGAAAACTAATGTTGCATCCAAGAACCTCTGTTTCCAAGTTCTTCTTGGAGTAGGAAAACTAGGGAATACACAGTCCTTGTCGGATTAGGGTTTCTGCCTATTTTTAGTAGTTTTCCTTGTTTAGTTGGATTTTTCTTCCTAGTTAGATAGTGTTTCGGGTTTTTTTACTATTTTAGAAATAGAATGGAATAAGGATTCAGAGAGCCTCTTGGCCGACCCTTGTACTATAAATAGAGGCTTTTGAACTACGGTTCAAGGCAGACTTTGATTAATAAATTTGAATTTAGAACATATGTTCTGTTTCCTTCAAGCTTTTGCTCATTGTTGCTTAGCATAAGGTTAGTTTATCGTGACTTAAAGTTTTCCCCCTTGACTGGGTGGTACCATTCTACATTTGATACTTAGGTTTCCTAGCTCATTATAGTAGTGGGTCCAAGTCCTTTCCATCTAGGTTGCTTAGCTTGAGGTTTGACTCGATTGTTTTGTTACTGAGCATATTGGTATAGGGTCTCCGCCCAAGGTTTCATATTGGTTCATATCATTTACTATGAAGTAGCAAGTGCGCTAGTGGCGCGCGTACCGCATGTGCGCCGATCACTGTGCACTTTTTTCAAACATTAATTCCAAGAGCATCCAGTCTCCAAATCAATCGTCGTTCAAACTTATGGCTTCGTGGTAATGTGCTCTACGATGATGTCACTTGAAAACTAAACAAAAACAACTTGTGAAACATGAGAATGGACCAGAAGGGCCCCAAGGTGCCATTTAAGCTCAATAATCAGGATTAACACAAAACCAATCAAAAGACGACATAAGCTACTCAGTTGCCAATCAACTATGTAGCAGTCTGATGACAGTCGAATTGACGTGATTATCAGCCTCATTTAAGCGACATTTCTTTGCTTAAGACATGGTTTTTAGGGTAGAATAACGAATATTCAATCAATTGCCCTATCTCGTGCCATTTGTGTTACCTTGGCCCTTTTCGGGTCTATTTGATGGTTTTCTAGTGTTTTTGCGTAAGCACAGGTTTTTGCCGTCAAATAAAGTAGCCATGGACGTGTCTAAGGCATAGGAACATCGAGGAACTGAACCGGAATCGATCAAAGGAGCCAATCAAAGTCAAACCGAAAATCTGCCATTCACACTTACAGTTTCGGCGAAACCAGGCCTCCAGTTTCGGTGAAACCAGCAGTTCAAATCAACTGATGCCAAGAGAAGGATGGTTTCGGCGAAACCATTCAACTGCTCGGACCGAAAATAATGAACAGCCGGCGGAGCCCTGAACTCAAGCCAGTTTCACCGAAACTGTCCCTATGGTTTCGGCGAAAATCCCTTCCAAATCCGGTGCTGTATTGGAAACCCTAAAACGTACCTATTTAAAGAAGCAGCCGACAACAATAGAGAAAACAACAACACAGACAACAATTCATTATTCTTATTTTCTCAAATCAGACTTTTGAGAGTCAGCCGACTCTAGGGTCGATAGATAGAGTTTAGAGGGTTCGAAGATCCGTGGGGAGATCGTGACGCCATCCTTCCACCTCGGAGAACTCGGAGCTTAAAGTTGAAGATCCAAGAGATTGAAGCTTCGGGGGAGTCGTCAGAATTAGGTTTTTTAGTTCTTATCTGTTCTTCCTCTGTATGATGATCTTCATTGTTGCCTTTGATTCTCTTGTTTCTGATATGAGTAACTGAACTTGTAGAGCTTAGATTAGATGAACCCTAAGCGACCCAGGGCTTTAAAGCGGTCACGGATTGGCGGTAATTAGATTCGAAGTTCAATCAGTTTCTCTTTGCATGTTTGATTCGTTCTTCATTGTTCATGCTTCTTGTCTGGATTGATCCCCTAGATTAGATTCTTGTTAAGCTAAGGATAGAAGCGAACGCTCGCCTTACTTTAGAACATCGAATTGAACAATTAACCTTATAATTGGAGTGTCCCTTTCGTAGGAACCGGTTAGGGTTAATCCACTGCAAGAGTAACTCATAAATCATTAGTAATTACACCAGTTAATTAAGTCGTTGCGAGAGGCGACCGTACCCGGGCGGCTAGTTAATCTTGGTAGTTAGAACGATAGAGCGAACGTTCGCCGGTCTTAAACCTAAGGGTAAGGAGTTATGGTGGTGTATAGAAACCGATTGAATTAGAATTGAAAACCGCTGATCTTGTGATTGCCGTTGCTCTGGTGATCTAAGGGGGATTCGAAATCTAAGTTCGTTTATATTCCCGCTAGTCAATCTTTTAATCTTTCTGTCTTTTGTTTTCCTTTGCTTAATAGATTAGAAGTCGTGGAACTCACACCACGCACAACGTGTTTTAACCTGAGTAATTTGCCAGCTTCTTCAAAGTAGTTGATTAGAAGAAACCTTGAGTCGAATACGATCTGCTATACACTTTTTCTTAGCATTAGTAGTTATTTGGTTGAACGCATCACAACGTCACGTTCACCAAATTGGCGCCGTTGCCGGGGGCTCTTCTAATTGTTTGAAAGAAGAGTTGGCAAATTATTCTTCTACCATTCCGCCTTACCATTTAATTTTCCTCCATATTTTCATGATTTACGTGGGTAGTGTTTTTGAGTTTTAATTATGCAGGATTACAGGTGGGATGACCAGTACCAAGAGTGGTATGTCGATGAAGCATCGTATATTGAGGATAAGCAAGAGATGTATATGCTAGCTCATCAGCATCGACAACAGACGACGAGAATAGAATCCTTCTTGGAGAATATCTCTACAGAGCTACAAGCTCACAAAGAGATAGACTCACAAGTTCATCAAAATCGACAACAGACGGCAAGAGTAGAATCCGCCTTGGATGATCTCATTTCGAAGCTGCAAGCTCATAACGTAGTGGATATCGAGTTCGAGCAACCAAATCCACTAATGGAAGAAGATGTTCAAGAGCTGTATGAAGATGAACATGACAATCTCACTGATGACTATTGCGAGCAAGAAGCATCTGATGAAGAATCCTTGGCGGTGGTGGTTGATGAAGACATAGAGCCAATCCATCTTGAAGTTGAAGCTGAAGAGGAGCACGAAGAAATCATGGAGATATCCTCAATCGAGCTCCCGCCGAACCAACCTATAGATCAAGCCAGAGACGAGCACGTGGGGATCGAAGACGTCAAGGATTTGGAAGTATACACACTCGATCCGAGAGACATCTGGATGATCATCAGGTAGAGAAGATGGAGCTCATTGATCATGCCGCGCCGTACTACCTCCTTCCTCTTCCAGAAGGAGAATTCAAGAAGAACTGGTCATCCAACCAGAACCACGATCTACTGGAACACTACCGGTTACATCACCCTGCTGGAGTGCTACATGGCACTCAACCGCTATCCTTGAAGAAGACGATTGACTTCAAGGAACTTCTGAGTTGGGGTCCCTATCAGGTACCGTCCGGCTCAAGGACGTTAAAAGAGAGCGCTTCGTGGGAGGCAACCCACGGCTGGAGTCCGTTCTTGAACTTTTGAGTCAGTCTTTTTCATCGTTCGAGTCGGTTTCGGGAAGCAAAAAGTGTCAGTTTGTTTGATTTATTATTTTTCGTGTAGAGTCTGCATGTCATAGAGTCAGTCGCAAGTTAATTGAGGTCGTTCCGATTTTTCTGGATTTAACTGTGATTTTCTGAAGTTGGCCTGATTTACGAAAATATTTTCACCCGAACAGTTTAAAATTTTCGGTGAAGCCACTACCATTTTCGGCGAAACTGATTCTTGATTTTCGAACTCATTCTTCCTATTTCCTATTTTCGGTTCGAAAATTTATACTGTTTTCGGCGAAACCATCCCAACTAAATTTTTGGCGAAACCGAACTACCATTTTCGGCGAAATCACCCTACCATTTTCGGCGAAATTACCTTTTGGATTTTCAACTGAGTCTCCCTGTGTCATATTTTCGGTCCGAAATTTATACTATTTTCGCCGAAATTGATTTTGAAAACCAAGCAGTGATTTGAACTAAAGTTTTCGGCGAAACCATATGGTTATTTTCGGCAAAAACGCCTTCAAAAATACGGCAGTGCATTTGAACTAAAATTTTCGGCGAAACCACCCTTTTAATTTCACCGAAAATAATTTTGAAAATCACCCAACTATTACTTTAAAATCCGGATTCACCCTCTCTCTTCCTTCTTTCAGTTTCTCATTCAATCGTCAAAATATTTTTAAAATTTCCCTTAACCTTCTTTGTTCGACTTTTATTCTGTGTGGATCCGGGACACTTGTCCCGGTATCCTTTTGATCTTTTTGCTGTTTTTGTTTTGTAGGATCTCGTGTAGCTACTCCGCTCTGCTCCGGGCTATCCGTGTTCATCCCCTACACCGACCATCTCGTCACAGGTTCTTCGTATCTCCCTACTCTAGTTTAGTCCTGTGAGTACACAGAACCGTTTAAGTGTGGGGTAGGAGTCTAGGATTATGCATTATCTTGCTTGCTATCTATGATTCTGTGGTTCAAATTTGAAAATTTCTCTTGCATAGAATTGCTCAATTCTTGACTTTTGATGTTAAATTGACTTCAATTTTGAACAATGACGTCTAGACTGTTCCACTTAGAACCTGTAACTAACGTGTTGGAACTGATGTTAAATGAGTCTAGGTCAGAACAGATCATAAATCACTTCAGTAGTTGAAACTTGAATTAATTGAATTGATTGACTTGTTAATAACAAAGCTTGATAACACCGTTCTAAGATGATAAATGCTAGCTTCTCCCATGTTTTTCACTCCATATTTGATCACCTGTGATTGTGGCTTGAGATTAGGCGGAAATCCAATTCAAAATCTTGTGTAAAAAAGTTATAACTAGCTAGGATTAAGTGGCTAAATTGTTCAATCAAGTAATAAAGTTGTGCAAATCAATGCTAAGTTCTTTAAAGTGCTGAAAATAAAGCTAGGCAAGCCCGACACCTAAGTGAAGTGTTCGGGTTGAGCACTAGCAAAGGCACAAATACTGTGAGCTAGGAAGGTCCAACACCTAAGTGAAGTGTTTGGTATCGAGCACTAGTATGCAGTAAATCAATTGAAGGAAGAAATTGAACTTGAAATAAATTGTTGTTTAAATCGGTCCTAGCTAGAACATGTAACACACAGATCTAGAAACAGATGAAGTCGAGTCGATAGCCACGTCACTTTTCCTACCTCCGCGTCCACATCATGGCTAGAGCTTAAAGTCTTTTCTCATTAGAATTGTGTTTATCGTAGTCGGTTAATTATGATTAATTGTTTTCCCAAGAAACGTGCTTTGTTAAAACTACTACTTGAAGTGTGCAGAGATTAGTGAGATCGAAAATTTATTTGGTTGATGTTCTTGCATGTGTAGGTCACTCTTTCTACGTGGAACAGTCTAAACCAAATTGTTAGAATTGAATCTCGGTTTAATCTCGAGTCATTTGTGATTTTGAGTGTGTTCTAGTTCAGTTTGCTTGAGGACAAGCAAAAGCTTAAGTGTGGGGTATTTGATGACACTCGAATTGACGTGATTATCAGCCTCATTTAAGCGACATTTCTTTGCTTAAGACATGGTTTTTAGGGTAGAATAACGAATATTCAATCAATTGCCCTATCTCGTGCCATTTTTGTTACCTTGGCCCTTTTTGGGTCTATTTGATGGTTTTCTAGTGTTTTTGCGTAAGCACAGGTTTTTGCCGTCAAATAAAGTAGCCATGGACGTGTCTAAGGCATAGGAACATCGAGGAACTGAACCGGAATCGATCAAAGGAGCCAATCAAAGTCAAACCGAAAATCTGCTATTCACACTTATAGTTTCGATGAAACCAGGCCTCCAGTTTCAGCGAAACCAGCAGTTCAAATCAACTGATGCCAAGAGAAGGATGGTTTCGGTGAAACCATTCAACTGCTCGGACCGAAAATAATGAACAGCCGGCGGAGCCCTGAACTCAAGCCAGTTTCACCGAAACTGTCCCTATGGTTTCGGCGAAAATCCCTTCCAAATCCGGCGCTGTATTGGAAACCCTAAAACGTACCTATTTAAAGAAGCAGCCGGCAACAATAGAGAAAACAACAACACAGATAACAATTCATTATTCTTATTTTCTCAAATCAGACTTTTGAGAGTCAGCTGACTCTAGGGTTGATAGATAGAGTTTAGAGAGTTTGAAGATCCGTGGAGAGATCGTGACGCCATCCTTCCACCTCGGAGAACTCGGAGCTTAAAGTTGAAGATCCAAGAGATTGAAGCTTCTGGGGAGTCGTCAGAATTAGGTTTTTCAGTTCTTATCTGTTCTTCCTCTGTATGATGATCTTCATTGTTGCCTTTGATTCTCTTGTTTCTGATATGAGTAACTGAACTTGTAGAACTTAGATTAGATGAACCCTAAGTGACCCAGGGCTTTAAAGCGGTCACGGATTGGCGGTAATTAGATTCGAAGTTCAATCAGTTTCTCTTTGCATGTTTGATTCGTTCTTCATTGTTCATGCTTCTTGTCTGGATTGATCCCCTAGATTAGATTCTTGTAAGCTAAGGATAGAAGCGAACGCTCGCCTTACTTTAGAACATCGAATTGAACAATTAACCTTATAATTGGAGTGTGCCTTTCGTAGGAACCGGTTAGGGTTAATCCACTGCAAGAGTAACTCATAAATCATTAGTAATTACACCAGTTAATTAAGTCGTTGCGAGAGGCGACCGTACCCGGGCGGCTAGTTAATCTTGGTAGTTAGAACGGATAGAGCGAACGTTCGCCGGTCTTAAACCTAAGGGTAAGGAGTTATGGTGGTGTATAGAAACCGATTGAATTAGAATTGAAAACCGCTGATCTTGTGATTGCTGTTGCTCTGGTGATCTAAGGGGGATTCGAAATCTAAGTTCGTCTATATTCCCGTTAGTCAATCTTTTAATCTTTCTGTCTTTTGTTTTCCTTTGCTTAATAGATTAGAAGTCGTGGAACTCACACCACGCACAACGTGTTTTAACCTGAGTAATTTGCCAGCTTCTTCAAAGTAGTCGATTAGAAGAAACCTTGAGTCGAATACGATCTGCTATACGCTTTTTCTTAGCATTAGTAGTTATTTGGTTGAACGCATCACAACGACACGTTCACCAAATTGGCGCCGTTGCCGGGGATTGTTCTAATTGTTTGAAAGAAGAGTTGGCAAATTATTCTTCTACCTTTCCGCCTTACCATTTAATTTTCCTCCATATTTTCATGATTTACGTGGGTAGTGTTTTTGAGTTTTAATTATCCAGGATTACAGGTGGGATGACCAGTACCAAGAGTGGTATGTCGATGAAGCACCGTATATTGAGGATAACCAAGAGATGTATATGCTAGCTCATCAGCATCGACAACAGACGACGAGAATAGAATCCTTCTTGGAGAATATCTCTACAGAGCTACAAGCTCACAAAGAGATAGACTCACAAGTTCATCAAAATCGACAACAGACGGCAAGAGTAGAATCCGCCTTGGATGATCTCATTTCGAAGCTGCAAGCTCGTAACGTAGTGGATATCGAGCTCGAGCAACCAAATCCACTAATGGAAGAAGATGTTCAAGAGCTGTATGAAGATGAACATGACAATCTCACCGATGACTATTGCGAGCAAGAAGCATCTGATGAAGAATCCTTGGCGGTGGTGGTTGATGAAGACATAGAGCCAATCCATCTTGAAGTTGAAGCTGAAGAGGAGCACGAAGAAATCAAGGAGATATCCTCAATCGAGCTCCTACCGAACCAACCTATATATCAAGCCAGAGACGAGCACGTGGGGATTGAAGACGTCAATGATTTGGAAGTATACACACTCGATCCCGAGAGACATCTGGATGATCATCAGGTAGAGAAGATGGAGCTCATTGATCATGCCGCGCCGTACTACCTCCTTCCTCTTCCAGAAGGAGAATTCAAGAAGAACTGGTCATCCAACCAGAACCACGATCTACTGGAACACTACCGGTTACATCACCCTGCTGGAGTGCTACATGGCACTCAACCGCTATCCTTGAAGAAGACGATTGACATCAAGGAACTTCTGAGTTGGGGTCCCTAACAGGTACCGTCCGGCTCAAGGACGTTAAAAGAGAGCGCTTCGTGGGAGGCAACCCACGGCTGGAGTTCGTTCTTGAACTTTTGAGTCAGTCTTTTTATCGTTCGAGTCGGTTTCGGGAAGCAAAAAGTGTCAGTTTGTTTGATTTATTATTTTTCGTGTAGAGTCTGCATGTCATAGAGTCAGTCGCAAGTTGATTGAGGTCGTTCCGATTTTTCGGGATTTAACTGTGATTTTCTGAAGTTGGCCTGATTTACGAAAATATTTTCACCCGAACAGTTTAAAATTTTCGGCGAAGCCACTACCATTATCGGCGAAATTGATTCTTGATTTTCGAACTCATTCTTCCTGTTTCCTATTTTCGGTTCGAAAATTTATACTGTTTTCGGCGAAACCATCCCAACTAAATTTTTGGCGAAACCGAACTACCATTTTTGGTGAAATCACCCTACTATTTTCGGCGAAATTACCTTTTGGATTTTCAACTGAGTCTCCCTGTTTCATATTTTCGGTCCGAAAGCCGAAATTGATTTTGAAAACCAAGCAGTGATTTGAACTAAAGTTTTCGGCGAAACCATATGGTTATTTTCGGCGAAAATGCCTTCGAAAATACGACAGTGCATTTGAACTAAAATTTTCGGCGAAACCACCCTTTTAATTTCGCCGAAAATAATTTTGAAAATCACCCAACTATTCCTTTAAAATCCGGATTCACCCTCTCTCTTCCTTCTTTCAGTTTCTCATTCAATCGTCAAAATATTTTTAAAATTTCCCTTAACCTTCTTTGTCCGACTTTTATTCTGTGTGGATCCGGGACACTTGTCCCGGTATCCTTTTGATCTTTTTGCTATTTTTGTTTTGTAAGATCTCGTGTAGTACTCCGCTCTGCTCCGGGCTATCCGTGTTCATCCCCTACACCGACCATCTCGTCACATGTTCTTCGTTTCTCCCTACTCTAGTTTAGTCCTGTGAGGACACAGAACCGTTTAAGTGTGGGGTAGGAGTCTAGGATTATGCATTATCTTGCTTGCTATCTATGATTCTGTGGTTCAAATTTGAAAATTTCTCTTGCATAGAATTGCTCAATTCTTGACTTTTGATGTTAAATTGACTTCAATTTTGAACAATGACGTCTAGACTGTTCCACTTAGAACCTGTAACTAACGTGTTGGAACTGATATTAAATGAGTCTAGGTCAGAACAGATCATAAATCACTTCAGTAGTTGAAACTTGAATTAATTGAATTGATTGACTTGTTAATAACAAAGCTTGATAACACCGTTCTAAGATGATAAATGCTAGCTTCTCCCATGTTTTTCACTCCATATTTGATCACCTGTGATTGTGGCTTGAGATTAGGCGGAAATCCAATTCAAAATCTTGTGTAAAAAAGTTATAACTAGCTAGGATTAAGTGGCTAGATTGTTAAATCAAGTAATAAAGTTGTGCAAATCAATGCTAAGTTCTTTAAAGTGCTGAAAATAAAGCTAGGCAAGCCCGACACCTAAGTGAAGTGTTCGGGTTGAGCACTAGCAAAGGCACAAATACTGTGAGCTAGGCAGGTCCAACACCTAAGTGAAGTGTTTGGTATCGAGCACTAGTATGCAGTCAATCAATTGAAGGAAGAAATTGAACTTGAAATAAATTGTTGTTTAAATCGGTCCTAGCTAGAACATGTAATGCACAGATCTAGAAACAGATGAAGTCGAGTCGATAGCCACGTCACTTTTCCTACCTCCGCGTCCACATCATGGCTAGAGCTTAAAGTCTTTTCTCATTAGAATTGGTGTTATCGTAGTCGGTTAATTATGATTAATTGTTTTCCCAAGAAACGTGCTTTGTTAAAACTACTACTTGAAGTGTGCAGAGATTAGTGAGATCGAAAATTTATTTGGTTGATGTTCTTGCATGTGTAGGTCACTCTTTCTACGTGGAACAGTCTAAACCAAATTGTTAGAATTGAATCTCGGTTTAATCTCGTGTCATTTGTGATTTTGAGTGTGTTCTAGTTCAGTTTGCTTGAGGACAAGCAAAAGCTTAAGTGTGGGGTATTTGATGACACTCGAATTGACGTGATTATCAGCCTCATTTAAGCGACATTTCTTTGCTTAAGACATGGTTTTTAGGGTAGAATAACGAATATTCAATCAATTGCCCTATCTCGTGCCATTTTTGTTACCTTGGCCCTTTTTGGGTCTATTTGATGGTTTTCTAGTGTTTTTGCGTAAGCACAGGTTTTTGCCGTCAAATAAAGTAGCCATGGACGTGTCTAAGGCATAGGAACATCGAGGAACTGAACCGGAATCAATCAAAAGAGCCAATCAAAGTCAAACCAAAAATCTGCCATTCACACTTACAGTTTTGGCGAAACCAGGCCTCCAGTTTCGGTGAAACCAGCAGTTCAAATCAACTGATGCCAAGAGAAGGATGGTTTCGGCGAAACCATTCAACTGCTCGGACCGAAAATAATGAACAGCCGGCGGAGCCCTTAACTCAAGCCAGTTTCACCGAAACTGTCCCTATGGTTTCGGCGAAAATCCCTTCCAAATCCGGCGCTGTATTGGAAACCCTAAAACATACCTATTTAAAGAAGCAGCCGGCAACAATAGAGAAAACAACAACACAGATAACAATTCATTATTCTTATTTTCTCAAATCAGACTTTTGAGAGTCAGCCGACTCTAGGGTCGATAGATAGAGTTTAGAGAGTTCGAAGATCCGTGGAGAGATCGTGACGCCATCCTTCCACCTCGGAGAACTCGGAGCTTAAAGTTGAAGATCCAAGAGATTGAAGCTTCGGGGGAGTCGTCAGAATTAGGTTTTTCAGTTCTTATCTGTTCTTCCTCTGTATGATGATCTTCATTGTTGCCTTTGATTCTCTTGTTTCTGATATGAGTAACTGAACTTGTAGAGCTTAGATTAGATGAACCCTAAGTGACCCAGGGCTTTAAAGCGGTCACGGATTGGCGGTAATTAGATTCGAAGTTCAATCAGTTTCTCTTTGCATGTTTGATTCGTTCTTCATTGTTCATGCTTCTTGTCTGGATTGATCCCCTAGATTAGATTCTTGTTAAGCTAAGGATAGAAGCGAACGCTCGCCTTACTTTAGAACATCGAATTGAACAATTAACCTTATAATTGGAGTGTGCCTTTCGTAGGAACCGGTTAGGGTTAATCCACTGCAAGAGTAACTCATAAATCATTAGTAATTACACCAGTTAATTAAGTCGTTGCGAGAGGCGACCGTACCCGGGCGGCTAGTTAATCTTGGTAGTTAGAACGGATAGAGCGAACGTTCGCCGGTCTTAAACCTAAGGGTAAGGAGTTATGGTGGTGTATAGAAACCGATTGAATTAGAATTGAAAACCGCTGATCTTGTGATTGCCGTTGCTCTGGTGATCTATGGGGGATTCGAAATCTAAGTTCGTCTATCTTCCCGTTAGTCAATCTTTTAATCATTCTGTCTTTTGTTTTCCTTTGCTTAATAGATTAGAAGTCGTGGAACTCACACCACGCACAACGTGTTTTAACCTGAGTAATTTGCCAGCTTCTTCAAAGTAGTCGATTAGAAGAAACCTTGAGTCGAATACGATCTGCTATACGCTTTTTCTTAGCATTAGTAGTTATTTGGTTGAACGCATCACAACGACACGTTCACCATAGTCGTAGGGAATTAAAGTGTATATTTCGAAGTCATAAAATTACCCCACTATACAACGTTGCTTATCCTCAAGCAAAACACAGAACAAACAATGCACCAATGCTAGAATATACACATCAAGAACATCATGAATCGTCAACCAAAGTATACAGTGTCTTACATCATAGTGAACTATTGAATTATGCTCGACCACACACTTTAAACCAGACATCTTCTTAGCAGTAGAAGAGAAACTAGATTTAATTAAGCTAATGACTAGCCGACTTGAGAGATGGCAAGACAATATAACCTCTTGTACACTTGCTCTAAGACGCACCCGACACTCGCTAGATAAGGGATAAAAACAGAACATTCATTTAAGCACTTTTTCTTTCTTGCCATTTCATTAACTTTTTAGTGAACGGTTGTCGATACTACTAGGTATGGAGCAGCCGAGACCCTTTTTGAGTCCCGCGTTATCCTAAACCCTTACGACGATCGAGAGTGGGTTAGAAGAAGAATGCCACATTGATACTTTCCTTTGGGACTACAGTAATGGGCGGGCACATATGCCAGCTCATACATTGACCCACAACCAACACTTTTTCATAAATTTGTACACACACTTAGGCAAATCATTTTTATTTTATTTTTGGATATCCCTTATCTAGATCGGACATGGCATTTAACTAGAGATTTCGACCGATGATTAGACCAAGTATTGCGCAAATCCAAGTCAATTATTCATTAAAAAATCAATCCGAGCAAGTCTCTAGACTATTGCGAGTACTTAGAATGGGTGATGGTCATTCTGCGGTTCTCACACAATTCACTAAGCAAAGATACCACGCCGATTTCATCAAAAAATTCTAGGGAACAAACACTATTACACGGGATTTATGCAATGCAATGAGTTTAAGCTACGAGGGGAAATGAGAAAGCAGTGATAGAATGAAAAAAATCACCAACAATTGGCCACAATCATCACCCATTTCAATCAAAAGAACAGTAATCAATAAACCCCCAACATTCATATCCCACCGCACACTTAAACGAGACAATGTCCTCATTGGACAAGCACAAATTTAAGGCGAAGGAGGAGAAAAGGGAAGATGATACCGGGAAAATGATGCGTTTCCCACGGTGGAATTTAGAAGGACCATAAATCCACTCTCAAAGAAGAGAATCCATAGACTTGAAGTTCCGTCTCATTCTTTTGTACCTTGACTTTTCACATAAAACCAAACTGAAAGCATCCATAATATCATCATTCGGGTACATTTATCCAAAGTTTCCACAAAATCCAATCCAACAAAATTCCAAAAACAAATAAAGAAGAAATATGAAATGTAGATACGCAAGGGGTGTCGCCCAAGAGCGCTCTTTGTTTTACGTCATTCACCTAGATGATACCTGGAGGGTTATGCAATCCAACTTAAAGCCTCTTTGAATGCCACTAGTTTCTTCAAGTTTGGCATTTGCGTGCCATGCAACAACAAGAGAGAGAGAGAGGTGGGAGAATTCATGGAGGATGGTAGTGCTCCTTCTCCCTCCCCTTACTATTCTTATAACTTTGCACATGGGAGGTTGAAGAGGGGGAGAAAAAATGGAGTATACCTGATGAGCTGCAGGATAGCGGTCAATCAAATAACTACCAAGCTGTGAAGCTAGGGTAGATCGTATTCCATGGGTTTCTTCTACTTCCTTACTCAAAGGTGTTGACAGTTTTAATTTAAGGTTAAACACGTGGCGCGTGGTGTGAGTTCCACGACTTCTATTGTAAAAGTTGCAAAGATAAATTGAAATGAAATTAAAACGAAGAAAAAGTAAAGATTGATTGATTGACGAGAAAGATGACAGACAGGCTTAGACTTCGAATCCCCCTTAGATTACCAGAGCAGCAGCAGTCAAAAGACCAGCGATTTTCGATTCTAGTTCATTCAGTTCACAGAAACCATCATAACTCCTGACCCTTAGGTTTAAGACTGGCGAACGTTCGCTCTATCCGATCTAGCTACCACGATTAATTAGCCGTCCGGGTACGGTCGCCTCTCGCAACGACTTAACTTAATTGGTGCAAATTTTAGTGATTGATGAGTTACTCTAGCAATGGATCAACCCTAATCGGTTCCTACGAAAGGCACACTCCAATTATAAGGTTGACTGTTCGATTTGGTGTTTTAAAGTAAGGCGAGCGTTCGCTTCTATCCCTAGCTTAACAAGAATCTAATCTAGGTGGCCAAACCAGACAAGAAACGCAGAAAACGAAGAACAAATCAAACATAAACACTGAAACTGAATGAATTTCGAATCTAATCACCGCCGATCCGTGACCGCTTTAAGCCCTGGGTCACTTAGGGTTCATCTAATCTAAGCTACACGAGTTTAGCTTCTCATATTCAATACAGAAGAATCGAAGACAGACAAAGAATACATCTCAAGTAGGAAGACATAGAAGAACTGTAAAACCTAATTTCGATGTTCCCTGGCAGTCTCAATCTGCTGAATCTTCAACTCCTAGCACTAGCTCTCCGAGAAGGATGGATGGCATCACGATCCGTTCCTGGCTCTTCGAACCCTATCTACTCGATTTCTGTCTCTCCTCTCCGTTCTCTGTTGTAAGTCGTAAGTGAAAAGTATGTATATTTAGCCGCCGATTTCTGTCTTTATACTGACCCGACGATTTCTTGATTTCCCTTGGAATTTTCGCCGAAAATCTAAGGATATTTTCGGCGAAAACATCTGTTTAAATGGAGCTTCATCCGTCTGTTTCTTCCGGTTGGTTTTGCTTGGAGTTTTTGCCGAATACAGTAATGTATTTTTGCCGAAAACTTACTCTTAATCGGGTCAGTGAATTCTTCTTCCATTTTTGGCGAAAACCCAAGGGTATTTTGGCCGAAAATATATGTATAAACCGGGCAGGAATTTGTTTGAACTTGAATGGCTCCTTTGATCGGTTCCGGTGCAATCCTCGAGGTTCCAATGCCTTAGACACGTCCTTGGTTACTTATTCGATGGCAAAAACCTGTGCTATCATAAAACACTAGAAAACCATCAAATAGACCCGAAACGGGCCAAGGTAACACAAATGGCACGAGATAGGGCAATCGATTGAATATTCGTTATTCTACCCTAAAAACCATGTCTTAAGCAAAGAAATGTCGCTTAAATGAGGCTGATAATCACGTCAAATTGAGTGTCATCAAATACCCCACACTTAAGCTTTTGCTTGTCCTCAAGCAAACTGAATAGAAACGCCCATGTTCACAATTGATAAGATCAGTTAAATTGGAGCTCAATCAAACACAATGAATTATTAGACAGCTCGATCCTAGAACAAGAAACCTAACATGCATATAGATCAGCCAAACTACCTGGTCTCACTAATAAACTGCACATGACAAGTAATTAGCAACCAATTATGCACGAATTTGACCTGACTGACCATACTCCTCACACAGGAAATATATATAGTACAATGGGAACTATCACTCTCTGTGTTTAAGGACGTGTTTCTGCTCTCGATCATTTTCTGTTACCGAATTCTGTCATAGGTTTGCATTTCGACCACATCTCCACCACTGTGACAACACGAGTATCTAGTCAAGAAGGACTTCCCTGCTAGGACCGTAATAAATTCTACACTACTCGGGTTTATAATGAGATGGATGACCTCGAATCTAATCTATGGCTTCCTACCGTCTAACCAAACACGGGTGGAATGATGAACGCTCGTCCTATGATACCCTCAAGCAACCTAGCACTTATTATTTTTTTTTTAAACTTCGTTCTCCCATTTGTAGGGAGGAGAACGTTTTATTTGAACTACACTTTTGAACTTTTCTGACTTTCTTGTTTTCTTCATTTTTTTTTCAAAATTTTCTCTTTTTCTTACTTTACTTACTTTTTTCTTTTGTGCCGATTTTTCTTTTAGTTGCTAGAGGGGTTTACACGTCTGGACATAATAGCTAAGACCACCTGTTTAATGGCTATAGGCAAGTTACCACAAACCGACTTCCGGTAGGTCAATCTAGAACTACAACCACAGGGGATCAATGGGGAATGAAAGAAATGGGAAAGGGCTGTAATGTATTATCGAACCGAAAGAACAGGCCAAGCTCAAGGGTCTAAACCTAGTGGATTTTATCGTTTGGTAGGCTATCTGGCTTAGTAGCTGAATCTAGGTGCCCCTATCCTTCTAGAACTCGTGTCATCGTGTGGTCTCGAGTAGGTCTCATGCAAATTCTAACTCATTCAAGTAAACAGAAAACCACTCAGAAAGAATTAAAATTGCAAGTTACGTGCAATGGATCAAAAGCTCACAGTTGGTTTGCTAGTTGGATTCGGTCATTTTCATGCAATCAAGGCTACAAACTACAAGTGTGATTTTAAAATTCTGTTCTGACCAGACAATTTAGCATCAAAGCATACAAGTTGGATCTCAAGTTCTAGGTTAAGCAGTCTAAGCATCCTTATGAAGGTTTGAACAACAACTTAACCTCAAAAATCAAAAATTGAGCCATTCTATTGCTAGAGGGACTGGACAGGAATCATGAGGCATACACAAAGATATAGGCAATCAAGATCATGCATGGTTCTCTAACACCCTACCCCACACTTAGACTGTTTTGTGTCCTCACAGGACTAATTTGAAGGAGAGAGATACGAAGAACCTGGAGGGTGATGTTGGTGTAGTTGAAGAACATGGAGGTGCCAGAGCGGAGCAGAGTAGCGACTTAAAATCCTACAAAACACAAACAACAAAAAGATCAAAAGGACACCGAGACAAGTGTCCCGGATCCACACAGAATAAAATTGGGTAGAAACCCGAAAAGAAGAAAGAAAAAGAAATGGAAAAGGGTAGAGACAACCTGATCACTGTTCCGCGGGAGGGGGTGGAGGTTGATTCGTGATAGGTGAAAGGCCGACCCGCTGCTCCAGCTGCTGTCGCCATGCGATATCATCCGTGTGTAGGGCAGACTGGGTGGCCATTCTGAGTCTCTTCATGTGCTACTCGGTCCTTCTGCCATTGCGACGAACCAGCCGAGTAGTCTAGCTGCCACTTCTCAATACGCGCCAGCCTTTCATTCATCTCCGCGATGATTTGCGCTCGTGGAGGTGGCCGTTCAACCGGTTGTGGAATGCGGTGAGGAAGTGGTTCACAATGCTCGAAATCCAATGACAGGTCGATGCCCTGTGCTATGGCGAGGTCAACACCTATATGCTCAATCGGGATACGAGGGATATCGGGGCCCCATTTGTCACCGAGCTGGAGATTGTCGATCAGAAGTGAAATGAAAGGTCCCCCCGGAAGCTCAGAAGGGAGCTTCTTGGTTGTAGTGCGCTTGTGAAAGAATCGTGCAAGCCACCATCCGGGATGGAAGTTGGCATCCTCCTCTAAAGCACGGAAGAGAACGAGTTCTTCCAGGGAAACATGGTGACGGCCTGTCTTGCTGCAAAAACACAAAGACTGCACCCAAACATAATGTAAGAACTTAAGAATAGGGTGAACAATATCACCTACCGTGGGGTTGACAATAGGCTCGATCTCGGTTAGGCCAGCGGCCCACCTCCACACGTCTGGGTACGGAGCACTCGTGATGGAGTAGGTGTCTGGGAAACCAACGGATGTATCTTGGAGGTTGGCGTGTGGATCCAGCAGGTGGCCGAACTCGTGAAGTGACTTCTCGTGGAGAACACCACCGAGGCGAAAGGATACGAATTTCTGATCACGTATGGGCTTCGGAGTGAGACGCCGGAATGAACTCCAGAACTCTTGAAGGGCGACAAGTGGGTAGGGGGAACCATGAGCGGTCAGAACTCGCAAACCGGCTTTATGAAGGGCGGTGTCAATGGTGGAGTGCCAAGCCGGATTGTGCGCCTTGAGACTGTCTAGAGAAAGAACTGCCACCTTAGCTGGAGGGATGTCTTTGATCTTCTGAAAGATCTCTAGTTGGTGCGGCTCCAGAGCGGCGATGAAGGGATGTATGGCCCCATTGGCAGGTGTAGGAATAGAGGAAATGGGAGTCGCAGGGGTTGGCGCATCATCAGGGATGATGGCCACAGCCGACGATGATGGTACAGTTGGGGCTGGTGGTCGGCGGACGGTGTTCGGCTCTGGCGAGCAGAGGATCGCTGCGCTCTATCTGCACTGGTAGTCTTAAAACGTTTGGGAGCCCTGTAAAACATAACTCAGAGAAGACCAGCATCAGATGACAAGAATCTTCCCCCACACTTAAGTTGACAAGTTGGGGTAAACAAATTAACTGAGAGATCATCGAATCAAGATATAGCAGTAAAGAGCTGTCAAGTCATTCAGCAAGCAGGACGAATGGAATGATTCATTAACATGATCTCACAGGCAACAAATCACGATTCTGAAAAGGCCACAAAACAATACCAGAACCTAGCCAATTGACACCGACAAAGCAATCATGAAAAATAAGGGGGAGCCAAAAGTCAACCCAAGTCAATTGCCAAAAGATTCAAAATCAAGGGCTGAACAACTAATCGTGAAGACATGATTCGAGAAAACGATTGGAAATCCGAGGAGTCGAAGAAAAACTTGAAAGCTAGGTCGGCCGGGACCGGAGCTGAAAAACTTCGATTCTAGGGTTTTGAAACAAGGCAAGGGAAGGGGGAAAGGTGACTGTCGGCGGCGGTGACTAATCGGCGGTCAAGGGGTGGCGGCGAGCGTTTGGGCGGCGGCGGAATTGAAAACGAGAGAGAGAGAGGTTGTGCAATTTTCGGATGGGAGGCGAAAATAAGGGGCCGAAACCGGGTTAAATAGTTGTTGGGGAAGCACAAGATTTTTGGCGAAAATCATGGGTTGTTTTCGGCGAAAATGGCAGACATGAAAGACAGGGGAATTTGAACCAGAATTTTCGGCGAAAAGGCATATAGAAATTCGGCAAAATTTTTAGTGAAAAAGGCGGAAAATGTGTCGGCGAAGAGTTGGTGGATTTCGGCGAAAAGTGGCGGCGAAAGGGAAACAGGAGAAAGCAGGTTGATTTGAACACGAGTTTTCGGCGAAAATACTGGCACATTTTTGCCGAAAATTTTCTTGAAAATGGTCGGCAGCAGTTTTTTTTTAAAAAAAAAAGGGTTTAAAACAACCGCGATTCAAAACAAAAATAACTGACTCCAACCGTGGGTTGCCTCCCACGAAGCGCTCTTGTTTAACGTCCGTGAGCCAGACGATACCTGGATTTGTGTCAGGATTCCAAAGTGAAGTAGTGCACGTCGATGGAAGAGACAGCTAATCCTTGCAGGTACTTCTTAAGCCAATGCCCGTTGACCACAAACGGCTCTTGATCGTACAATTTAATGTAGACGCTGCCTAAGGGTGTCTGTCGGACCACGGTATAAGGGCCAGACCATCGGGATTTCAACTTACCCGAGAACAGTTTCAAGCGAGAGTTATATAAGAGCACTTCTTCTCTGGGATAAAACTGCTTGATCGTCTTCAATTGAGAGTCATGAATTTTCTTGGTGTGTTCTTTATACAACTTCGTGCTCTCATATGCATGGAGTTGGTGCTCCTCAAGTTCCGCGATCTGGTTGTGGTGGTTATTACCTGCTACTGCATAGCTCATGTTCAACTCTTTATTAGCCCAGAATGCCTTGTGCTCAAGCTCAACTGGTAAATGACATGCCTTGCCATAGACCAGCTGATACGGTGAGGTACCGATGGGAGTCTTGTAGGCAGTTCGATAAGCCCATAAGGCATCATTGAGCTTAGATGACCAGTCCTTGCGGGACCGGCTAACTGTCTTGTCAATAATCCACTTGAGCTCATGGTTCATCACTTCCGCCTGACCATTCGCTTAAGGATGGTAAGCCGTGGACATTCGGTGGGTAACGCCAAAACGTTTGCACACCCGGTCGAATTGTCCGTGGAAGTGGGTGCCCCTATCGCTTATGATGAAGCGAGGTGAACTGAAACGCGTGAAAAGACGGGTAAGGAACCGACCCACCACTCTAGAATCATTAGTGGGTAAAGCTTCAGCCTCAGCCCACTTAGAAACATAATCAACGGCTACAAGAATGTACTTGTTTCCGTTGGAGGGTGTGAACGGACCCATAAAATCAATTCCCCAAACATAAAAAATTTCAACAGTTAACGAAACAATTCGGGGCATCTCATTACGGTTAGAGATGTTACCTGATCGCTGGCACGCATCACAACGTCGAGCAAAAACATCGCAATCACTAAAGATCGAGGGCCAGTAGAAACCTATTTCGAGTACCTTTCTCGCGGTGCGGTTGCCTCCGAAGTGCCCTCCAAACTGTCCTTCATGGCATTTACGAATGATGTCAGCTGCTTCAGTATAAGAAACACATCTCTGGATCATTCCGTCAAGACTGATGCGGTATAAGAACGGCTCATCCCAGAAATATGACTTGGCTTCTTTAAAGAGCTTCTTGCGTGCATTGTAATCCAGCTCAGGAGGTACAATGCCATGAGAGAGGTAATTAGCCAGGGTTGCATACCATGGTTCCTCTGAGTCGGCAACATTACTCAGATCTTGAGCGTGAGGGATTGCCCAGGGCTCAATAGCTATGCTGTTAACCTGTTCAAACGTCTCAACACGCAAAAGCTCGTCAGGGAAGGAATCATTGATAGGGGTGGTAGACTTGCCTGCTTGTGATTCCTCGAGGCGAGAAAGATGATCCGCTGCTAAGTTCTCTGCTCCTTTCTTGTCTTTTATTTCTATGTCGAATTCTTGAAGAAGGAGGATCCATCGGATGAGACGTGGCTTTGAATCCTGCTTGGCTAAAAGATGGCGCAGAGCGGCGTGATCTGTGTAGACAATGGTATGTGAAAGAACCAGATACTGTCTAAACTTATCAAAGGAGAAAACGATAGCCAGAAGCTCTTTCTCCGTAGTAGTGTAGTTTCTCTGAGCATCATTGAGTGTCTTGCTCGCAAAGTAGATAGGATGAAATCTCTTCTCCTTTCTCTGACCAAGAACCACGCCAACGGCGAAATCACTAGCATCGCACATGATCTCGAATGGAAGATTCCAATCTGCTGCTGTAAGAATCGGTGCGGTGGTAAGTTGAGTCTTCAGAGTCTCAAAGGCTTCGAGACAGGCTTTGTCAAAGATGAAAGGAACATCTTTCTCAAGGAGCTTCGTCATTTGAAGAGTGATCTTGGAGAAATCTCTGATGAATCTCCGGTAGAATCCAGCATGACTGAGAAAACTTCAAACTATTTTAACTGAGGTCGGCGGTGGTAGGCTGGCAATGGTCTCAAGCTTAGCACGATCGACTTCTATACCAGTCTTAGATATCATGTGGCCCAGAACAATGCCTTCTGTAACCATGAAATGACATTTCTCCCAACTAAGAGCTAGGTTGGTCTCCTCACAACGAGCTAGCACCTTGTCCAGATTAGCCAGACACTTGGAAAATGAATCTCCATAGACGGAGAAGTCGTCCATGAACACCTCTACCAGATCTCCAAATATTGCAAGCATGCATCTCTGAAAGGTAGCAGGTGCGTTACATAAACCAAAAGGAATACGACGATAAGCAAACGTACCGAACGGGCATGTGAAGGTCGTCTTCTCTTGATCAGCAAGCTCGATGGGATCTGAAAGTAACCGGACATCCCGTCCAAGAAGCAGTAGTATTCATGACCAGCCAATCGTTCAAGCATCTGATCAATGAACGGCAGTGGAAAGTGATCCTTCTTGGTGGCATCATTTAATCGTCGATAATCGATACAGACTCTCCATCCGGTAACTGTTCGGGTAGGAATGAGTTCACCCTTTGGATTAGGGATGACTGTGATTCCTCCTTTCTTCGGAACGACTTGAGTCGGACTGACCCAAGGACTGTCGGCAATAGGATAGATGATACCGGCATCTAGTAGTTTGAGTACTTCTTTCTTTACGACTTCCTGCATCAGAGGGTTAAGTCGGCGTTGCGGTTTTCTGACTGGTTTGAATTCTTCATCAACGACTATCCGATGTTTGCAGAAGGTTTCAGAGATGCCTCTGATGTATGCTAACTGCCAGGCAATAGCTCGGACGTGCTTCTTGAGTAGCCTGATCAGTTGCTCTTTCTGCTCGGGAGATAAGTTCGAATTGATGATGACTAGTAGTTGGCAGTCCTTCCCCAGAAATGCGTATTCTAGGTGGTCAGGCAGCTCCTTCAGAGTGAGTTCTGGCGGATTCTCATATGAAGTAGTAATCCGACTCGACGCTGGCTCAATATGTGTAGGCGCAGTGATGGGTGTGTATGTCGGCTTTTGTTCGTCTAGCTCATCTTGCCATAAGCACTGCTCTGGATCTTCTAATGCATTATCAACCCCTGAAATCAAACACAACTCTAGCGGATCACTAGATAAAGCATTAGTAAAGGAGTTGGCTGAGGCCAACTCTAAGGGATCAATAGCATAACATTTATCATCTTGAGCAACAGAATATCTCATGCTATCTTTAATGCAGAATGCAACACTCTCTTGACCTACACTCAAAGTTAAAAGGCCTTGTTTGCAGTTTATATTCACACCAGCAGTTGCTAAGAAAGGTCGACCTAGGATGAGTGTTCCGTCTAACTCACGAGTATCTAGAACAACAAAATCTGCAATTATAGTAAACGGACCACAACAAACAGTTACATCTTCTATTATTCCTCTAGGTAGTTTAACAGACCTGTCGGCTAACACAAGATGCAGAGTGATCGGTTTTAATCGTCCTAGATTCAGTTTTTCATATAGATAAAAGGCATAACATTAATAGAAGCACCAGAATCAACCAGACTGTGATCAAAATCTTGAGCTAATGCCTCCCAGTCAGTGTAGTGACCTGGCGGTTTGCTGCTAAGCCATTGTTTAGCTGCACCTCTGAGAGAAAATGGGAAAGCTCGGAGATATAGCACATTCTTGTTGAGATTCCCAGACTTGGAGGTGTCGCAGACAGCCAAAAAGTTGGTTATGTGTGTGCAGGGTGATCATCTGGTCTTCCCTCGAATTGTATGTCCCTAGAGATTAGCTCCAGGAGAGGAATCTGAATCTCATAGTCAGGATCATTGTCATTAGAAAGCACGGTGATGGGTGATCGAAGATTAGATGCACGCGGCTTACTATAGTCCGCAACACTTTTAAGAGTGGCCATTGCGGTAAAGGAAGATGGAACGGAAGTGATCTGCTTCTGTACCTGCTATGATCTACAAGAGACAAAAACAAAACACAACCGGCGTAAAATCGAAGTGTAATGGAAAATGAAAGATGGAAAGGGTAGAAGAATTAAAATGCCAACTCTTCTTTCAACGAAATAGAAGAGTCCCCGGCAACGGCGCCAATTTGATGAGCTGCAGGATAGCGGTCAATCAAATAACTACCAAGCTGTGAAGCTAGGGTAGATCATTTTCCATGGGTTTCTTCTACTTCCTTACTCAAAGGTGTTGACAGTTTTAATTTAAGGTTAAACACGTGGCGCGTGGTGTGAGTTCCACGACTTCTATTCTAAAAGTTGCAAAGATAAATTGAAATGAAATTAAAACGAAGAAAAAGTAAAGATTGATTGATTGACGAGAAAGATGACAGTCATGCTTAGACTTCGAATCCCCCTTAGATTACCAGAGCAGCAGCAGTCAACAGACCAGCGATTTTCGATTCTAGTTCATTCAGTTCACAAACACCATCATAACTCCTGACCCTTAGGTTTAAGACTGGCGAACGTTCGCTCTATCCGATCTAGCTACCACGATTAATTAGCCGCCCGGGTACGGTCGCCTCTCGCAACGACTTAACTTAACTGGTGCAAATTTTAGTGATTGATGAGTTACTCTAGCAATGGATCAACCCTAATCGGTTCCTACGAAAGGCACACTCCAATTATAAGGTTGACTGTTCGATTTGGCATTTTAAAGTAAGGCGAGCGTTCGCTTCTATCCTTAGCTTAACAAGAATCTAATCTAGGTGGCCAAACCAGACAAGAAACGCAGAAAACGAAGAACAAATCAAACATGAACACTGAAACTGAATGAATTTCGAATCTAATCACCGCCGATCCGTGACCTCTTTAAGCCCTGGGTCACTTAGGGTTCATCTAATCTAAGCTACACGAGTTTAGCTTCTCATATTCAATACAGAAGAATCGAAGACAGACAAAGAATACATCTCAAGTAGGAAGACAGAGAAGAACTGTAAAACCTAATTTCGATGTTCCCTGGCAGTCTCAATCTGCTGAATCTTCAACTCCTAGCACTGGCTCTCCAAGAAGGATGGATGGCGTCATGATCCGTTCCTGGCTCTTCGAACCCTATCTACTCGATTTCTGTCTCTCCTCTCCATTCTCTGTTGTAAGTCGTAAGTGAAAAGTATGTATATTTAGCCGCCGATTTCTGTCTTTATACTGACCCGACGATTTCTTGATTTCCCTTGGAATTTTCGCCAAAAATCTAAGGATATTTTCGGCGAAAACATCTGTTTAAATGGAGCTTCATCCGTCTGTTTCTTCCGGTTGGTTTTGCTTGGAGTTTTCGCCGAATACAGTAATGTATTTTCGCCAAAAACTTACTCTCAATCGGGTCAGTGAATTCTTCTTCCATTTTCGGCAAAAACCCAAGGGTATTTTCGCCGAAAATATATGTATAAACCGGGCAGGAATTTGTTTGAACTTGAATGGCTCCTTTGATCGGTTCCGGTGCAATCCTCGAGGTTCCAATGCCTTATTCGACGGCAAAAACACGTCCTTGGTTACTTATTCGACGGCAAAAACCTGTGCTAACATAAAAACACTAGAAAACCATCAAATAGACCTGAAACGGGCCAAGGTAACACAAATGGCACGAGATAGGGCAATCGATTGAATATTCGTTATTCTACCCTAAAAACCATGTCTTAAGCAAAGAAATGTCGCTTAAATGAAACTGATAATCACGTCAAATCGAGTGTCATCAATACCTCCAATGGCCTCAAATATCTCTATGCCACAATTGGAGCTTGAGATGTCTTCCAGATGTTGTTGTTACGGCTCCTTAATCATCTCCTCCTCGACTTTGGTTGTGGAGCTCTTGTTATCAATTTCTTGACACAAGAACTTCATCACAAGACAAGAGTCTTGGGGAATCTCAACTTGTTCCTGGAAAACCGCAACTGTAGATCTTTCAGTAAGGGTGGAATGCTTAATGATCCCCACCACCTTGCTTGGAGAAGTAGTGATGAACGTGTTTTCACGCGTGTGTAGTCAAATAACTATCAAGCACAAAGCAAGATAGATCGTATTCCAAGGGCCTTCTAATAATTGTCTACTCAAATGTAAAGGCAGATTACTCAAGTTAACACGTTGTGCGTGCTGTGAGTTCCACGACTTCTATTCTAGAATTGCAGGTAAATTAAAAAATAAATGGAAAGACAGATTGAAAGATTGGTTGACTTAACAAAGACGACATACAAGCTTAGACTTCGAATCCCCCTTAGATCACTAGAGCATTGGCAATCAACAGACCAACGGTTTTCAATTCTCGTTCAATCAATTCTAAGAAACCACCATAACTCCTTACCCTTAGGTTTAAGACTGGCGAACGTTCGCTCTATCCGATCTAGCTACCAAGATTAATTAGCCGCCCGAGTACGGTCGCTTCTTGCGACGACTAAACTAACTGGTGGAATTACTAACGATTTATGAGTTACTCTTGAAGTGGATTAACCCTAACTAGTTCCTACGAAAGGCACTGATGACACTCGATTTGACGTGATTATCAGCCTCATTTAAGCAACATTTCTTGGCTTAAGACATGGTTTTTAGGGTAGAATAGCGAATATTCACTCAACTACTCTATCTCGTGCCATTTGTGTTACTTCGGCCCGTTTTGGATCTATTTGATGGTTTTCTAGTGTTTTCATGATAGCACAGGTTTTTGCCGTCAAATAATGTAACCAAGGACGTGTCTAAGGCATTGGAACCTCAAGGAACCGCAACGGGACCAGTCCAAGAAGTCAATCAAGTCAATAGAAATCCTGCCCCGTTTTACAGTAGAGTTTTCGGGGAAAAGTCCTCAGGTTTTCGGTGAAAACTCCAGAAGAAATCGGCAGAGCAATACAAGAAGAAGTTTTCAGCGAGAAGTCAAGTTCTCGCCGAAAATCTAGACTCAAAACTCACAGGAGAATCAGTCGACGGAGCCAGCGATTTACACTGAAGTTTTCGGCGAAAACTCCTTAAGTTTTTGCCGAAAAATCCTTAACAAATCCGGCGTTGATAGGGTTAAGTATAAATACTTAACCGGCGGCCCAGACCTCAGAATACATCTCATAATTAAGAACTTTCACGAGTTCCAGACCTATAGAGTTCGAGAGAGCAGAGTTTTAGAAATCGAAGAGCCAGGAAGAGATCGTGATGCCATTCCTTCACCTCGGAGACTCGGAGCTAGGATTGAAGATTACCGGAGAGCGAAGCTTTGTGATGACACTCGATTTGACGTGATTATCAGCCTCATTTAAGCGACATTTCCTTGCTTAAGACATGGTTTTTAGGGTAGAATAGCGAATATTCACTCAACTACTCTATCTCGTGCCATTTGTGTTACTTTGGCCCGTTTTGGGTCTATTTGATGGTTTTCTAGTGTTTTCATGATAGCACAGGTTTTTGCCGTCAAATAAAGTAGCCAAGGATGTGTCTAAGGCATTGGAACCTCAAGGAATCACACCAGAATCGATCTGAGAAGTCAATCAAGTCGAATCAAATCCTGCCCCGATTTACACAGCAGTTTTCGGCGAAAAATCCTTCAGGTTTTCGCCGGAAACTCAAGAAGAAATTGGCTGAGTTCAACCAGCGAAAACTCCAAGTTTTCACCGAGAACCCCAAGGTCCGAAAAACACAGGAGAATCAGCCGAAAGACGCCTTCATTTACACTCAAGTTTTCGGCGAAAACTCAACAAGTTTTCGGTGAAAACTCAAGGCAAAATCCGGCGATATTAGGGTTAAGTATAAATACTTAACCGGCGGCCCAATAACAGATATATCTTAGAATACATCATATTTTCAGAATTCTCACGAGTTCTGGAGTAGAGTTTAGAGTTCGAAGAGCCAGGAAGAGATCGTGACGCCATCCCTTCGCCTCGGAGACTCGGAGCTAGGATTGAAGATTACCGGAGATCGAAGCTTCGCCGGAGTCGTCTTAATTAGGTTTTTCAGATCCTTTTCTATTCTTCCTTTTTTCAAGATGAACTCTGTCTTTGTCTTTGATTCTTTTGTTATGAACATGAGTAGCTAAACTCGTAG
Source organism: Linum lewisii (assembly GCA_034768395.1). Lineage (NCBI taxonomy): Eukaryota > Viridiplantae > Streptophyta > Magnoliopsida > Malpighiales > Linaceae > Linum > Linum lewisii. Next base: position 36,677,677 of record CM068297.1, read on the forward strand.
AGCTTAGACTAGATGAACCCTAAGTGACCCAGAGCTTTAAAGCGGTCACAGATCGGCGGTGATTAGATTCAAAGTTCAATCAGTTTCTCTTTCATGTTTGATTTGTTCTTTGTTATTTATGTTTCTTGTCTAGATTGATCACCTAGATAAGATTCTTGTTAAGCTAAGGATAGAAGCGAATGCTCGCCTTACTTTAAAACATCAAATCGAACAATTAACCTATTCATTGGAGTGTGCCTTTCGTAGGAACCAGTTAGGGTTAATCCACTGCAAGAGTAACTCATAAATCGTTAGTAATTCCACCAGTTAGTTTAGTCGTCGCAAGAGGTGACCGTATGATGTGAACCGCTGCAACCATGGGCAGACGACCCTTAAACACCGAAAGTTGAGACGTGCAACAAGGTAGAACCGTCGGGAACCTAGTGGTCCGTGAGCTAAACCGTGCTCTGATACCAACTGATGTGAACCGCTGCAACCGTGGGCAGATGACCCTAACCACCGCAAGTTGGACACCATGCAACGAGGTAGAAACGTCGGGAACCGGGGCGGAAAAGTACTTTGACCCGTCGGCTATATAACAGCCGGGAACCAGAAGTGTCCAGTCGAAGACGCCACGCCAAGAGATGGATGCTCTTGATGATAAGTCAACCTTAAGCAATGCTCCTCACATTAACTTGAAGGGAAAAGAACATAAGTTCTAAAATATATTTAATCAAAGGAGGGGGGTTCTGAGTACAAGAGGTGGCCGGCGGCCTCCTTATATAGGTGAGGGAACAAGCTCTCCTCCCTAAACACTACTTCCTAAATAATAATAAAATAAAGAAATAAAAAGAGACCTAATTAGAAAACCTAAAGAGGACTTTAACTAATCCTAACCTAGACTAAAAAGAGGGAAAATTCAGACTCCAATCCTACAAGGGAAAAGAATCCTACCTAAACTAGAACTCCTAAAAAGGAGGCTGAAAAACCCTAAAAACAGCTAAACGGGTTCTGGTAAAAATAGCCAAATAAATACCAAATTAAATAGGAAAATTAAGCCTTTTGGCAGATCACTAGTAGACGTCATGGGCTTCAACTTTCATGTTGGGCTTCGCCCAAATTATATCTCCAAGTAGCCGAAATCCGTCAATCTTCATCAGACTAGGAATCTGTCCAAAACCGGGAAATCCTAGCTTGATTAGGATTCCTTGCTTGGATGTATTTGGCATCTTCTCTCCATTTCCCGTATCTTGAAAGGTCATCAACCCCTCCATGGATCAGGCTCAGGTGGTGGCCTGATCGTAGATTGATATGATCCAACAATGCCGCCCCGATGCCAATCGGTACTCCTACACACCACCAGGGTCACCTGGCTGAGACAAGACCCTATGGCCTCTTAAGAAGCGAATGAATCCAAGGGAAGGCCGTCCACGAGCCCTAAAACCAAGGTATGACAAGAAATATCGACTAAATCCTTCACTTGCAGGTAGAAAGACTCCAAGGAATGGAATGCTGTCCCAAGCCATGCTGTTGGCCGAAGGTATGAGCCCTAGCACCGAAGAGAAGCTTCAGCCTACCCCTAGCCTGACCTCTAGGAGCCCTGAGGAAGAAGCCGATTCTTTGAGTGACCCTCTAGAAGCATTCCTGGAGTACAGAAGGAAGAGAGCCCAAGAACCCTTGGCCCGAAGAGGAGAGTTGTCAAAGATTGACCCTGAGCCGAACCCTGAGAAGAAGTGGGGTCTGTGGCCCCGAAGCATGACACTTGGGCTAACCTCGGAGGGTTACGTCCGAAGCTACTTGGAGGCCTACCTGAAGCTTAAAGAAGAAGGCCCAAGCCGAAAGGAAGAAAGCCCAAGGAGAGAGAAGCTCCGAACCCTAAATTGGCAACCGGTCCGATCAGAGGAATCCCAATGAGCCAACCACGAAGAACATGTCTTTTGGACAAGGCCCTTGCCACCGAACCAGCCCGAAGCACCAGGCCCGCCACCGCCACCCGACACAAGGCCGCCACCCGGCCAGCCAAGCCCACCGGGCCGCTACACACGCCCAACCGGCCCAAACCGCCACACACGGCCGGATTAGGGTTTTTGACCTAATTAGGTCTTTTATTCTGCTTTAAAGACTACAACTATTATTTTATGTTTATTCCTTTTTAGTAGGATTATTTAGGGGTTTTAGGAGACTATTTAGGAATAGGACTCTTTATTTTATTATTATTTAGAAGTAGTAATTAGGGAGGAGAGCTTGTTCCCTCACCTATATAAGGAGGCCGCCGGCCACCCTTGTAACTTACAACTTTTATGAAATAAACCCCCTTTGATAGAACTTTGTTCTGAAACCCTTGTTGTATCTGCATGTTGCGATACTGAAGGATCGACTTATCATCAAGAGCATCCATCTCTTGGCATGGCGTCTTCGACTGGACACTTCTGGTTCCCGGCTGTTATATAGCCGACGGGTCAAAGTACTTTTCCGCCCCGGTTCCCGAAGGTTTCTACCTCGTTGCACGGTCTCAACTTGTGGTGGTTAGGGTCATCTGCCCACGGTTGCAGCGGTTCACATCAGTTGGTATCGGAGCACGGTTCAAACACAAGGACCACATCTATCCCAGTCTCCAGGTTCTCCTGGATTCATATCCTTTTATTGCTTTCTTTAGAAAATTGATTCGAAAATCTCCCTTCTATTTCAATTTTAGTTTCGAGTTATAAGAAAAGAAAAGAAAGCAAGGCCACCTTGCCACGTTATTTCCTTTCGTTGTAAGTTTATTTCTAAGAAGAGGGGATAGAAAATTGCTTCCGTTCGATAGTACTAACCATGGCAGACGAGAGACTAGCCAATTTAGAAGGCAACGTTCGGGACCTTGGAGCTACCATGGCTGCCATCCTAGCTCAGCTTCAAGCCGAGAGAGGACGAGACAGGCACCGAGAGGTCATCCCTGAAGACTCGAACAGAAGAGCCCGACGACTAGCTCAGGAGATTCACGATGACTTGAGCAACCTCAAGATCACCGTGCCAAAGTTTGCTGGCAAATACAATGCCGACGAGTACCGAGATTGGGAGAGAAGTATGGAGGATTTCCTCGAGTGCCACCACTACTCCGAACGTAAGAAGGTAATTCTCACCACCCTTGAATTCACTGACTATGCTGCTCTTTGGTGGAGCCAATACAAGGGCAGGATTCAAAGGGATGAAGAAGATCCCGTCGAGTCGTGGAGAGACATCAAGCGGATCATGAGGAAGAAGTTTGTTCCGAGTACTTTACTCGAGACCTACACACATCCCTCCGGAACTTAAAACAAGGCACCATGTCCGTGGAGCAATATACCAAGGAGATCGAGATGTTGGTAGCCCGACTTGACCTCCGAGAAGAACCCAAAGCGAAGAAAGCCCAGTTTATAGGCGGGCTACGCCCCGAGCTCATGTATCAAGTCAACATACTAAACTATGCTGACTACGAGGAGCTCAAAGCCCTAGCTAACCGCGTGGAGAGAGAATTGAAGAGGGGTTACACGACAAGATCCGCCAGTGCCCCGTGGAGAGGAGGCTCGACTACCAGCCAAGCCTCATGGAAGACCGAACAACCCCGAGGCTCTAGTTCACGGCCAAACCCTAACCCTAGGGGTTCGGCACCTCCGGTAACATCTGTCCAACCTACTTCTACGGTTCAGAATTTTAACCCACGTCCTAGTGGAATTGTATGTTTTAAGTGTCAAGGTAGAGGACACATCTCAAGGGATTGCCCTAACCAACGGACGATGGTAGTAAGAGAAGGAGGAATCAAGACGGACGATGAAGAGGAGGAGAAGAAGGAAGAAGAAGAGGAGTCAGAAGAAGGAGAAGAAGTTCAGCCCGAAGGGCTTGAAAAGTTTGCAGGGTTCACTTTTAAAACCCTAGCACCCGGCGCCCCGGCCTCAGCCCCAGCGCCAGCCCCGGCCTCTGCCCCAGTGCCAGCCCCGGCCTCAGCCCCGACCCCTGCCCCGGCCTCAGCCCCGGCCTCTGCCCCAGCCTCAGCCCCGACCCTGCCCCTGCCCCTGCCCCGGCCTTAGCCCAGGCACTAGCCCTGACCCCGGCCCTGGCACCCGCACTCGGCCCCAGTCTCGGCACTGCCCCAGGCCTCAGCGCCCCAGCGCTCGGCCCCAGCCTCGGCACTGCCCCAAGCCCCAGCGCCTCAGCGCTCGGCCCCAGCCCCGGCGCTGCTCCAGGCCCCAGTGCCCCAGTACTCGGCCCCAGCCCCGACGCTGCCCCACCAGGCCCAGTGCCCCAGTGTTCAGCCCCAGCCCCGGCGCTGCCCCAGGCCCCAGTGCCCCAGCACTCGACCCCAGCCCAAACGCTGCCTTGACCAGTCCCAGCGCTCCAGCGCCCGACCCTCCACTGCCCACCGCCGCCGGCATCCCACTGCTCGCCGCCGTCAGATTTTTACTACCCGCCGCCGGTCCTCCACTGCCCCTCACCGCATCACCACCTGCCGCCGCCGCATCACTTCCCGCCGCCGCCGATCCTCCACTTCCCGCCGCCACCGGCACCCCACTGCTCACCGCCGCCGGCTCTGCCCTGCCCGGTGCCACCACCTTGCCCGACGTATCCTGGTTTACCTCCAGCACCCCCGTGCTCCGGCTCGACGCTTCACCACCGGTTCCATGGGAGAATCCCTCCCGACGATTTTCAAGAGCTACCCCGAGCGAGGGCGATCCGGATGCTGATCCGGATGTGGAGATAGGGTAAGAAGCTATGGAGACTGAAGAAGAGGGCACTGAAGGACCCGAGCCTTGGTCCGTTACTGGCTCAAGTGAGACTCCTCGGTCTAAGAATGATGGTGCTGAAGATTGGAAGAGGCTGATGAGTGTTAGGAAAGGACCCGAGATGGATTTGGGGACAAATCCAAGGCAAGAAGAGGGGGATGATATGATCCAACAATGCCGCCCCGATGCCAATCGGTACTCCTACACACCACCAGGGTCACCTGGCCGAGACAAGACCCTATGGCCTCTTAAGAAGCAAATGAATCCAAGGGAAGGCCATCCACGAGCCCTAAAACCAAGGTATGACAAGAAATATCGACTAAATCCTTCACTTGCAGGTTGAAAGACTCCAAGGAATGGAATGCTATCCCAAGCCATGATGTTGGCCGAAGATATGAGCCCTAGCACCGAAGAGAAGCTTCAGCCTGCCCCTAGCCTGACCTCTAGGAGCCCTGAGGAAGAAGCCGATTCTTTGAGTGACCCTCTAGAAGCATTCCTGGAGTACAGAAGGAAGAGAGCCCAAGAACCCTTGGCCCGAAGAGGAGAGTTGTCAAAGATTGACCCTGAGCCGAACCCTGAGAAGAAGTGGAGTCCGTGGCCCCGAAGCATGACACTTGGGCTAACCTCGGAGGGTTACGTCCGAAGCTACTTGGAGGCCTACCTGAAGCTTAAAGAAGAAGGCCCAAGCCGAAAGGAAGAAAGCCCAAGGAGAGAGAAGCTCCGAACCCTAAATTGGCAACCGGTCCGATCAGAGGAATCCCAAGGAGCCAACCACGAAGAACATGTCTTTTGGACAAGGCCCTTGCCACCGAACCAGCCCGAAGCACCAGGCCCGCCACCGCCACCCGACCAAGGCTGCCGCCCGGCCAGCCAAGCCCACCGGGCCGCTACACGCGCCCGACCGGCCCAAACCGCCACACACGGCCGGATTAGGGTTTTTGACCTAATTAGGTCTTTTATTCTGCTTTAAAGACTACAACTATTATTTTATGTTTATTCCTTTTTAGTAGGATTATTTAGGGGTTTTAGGAGACTATTTAGGAATATGACTCTTTATTTTATTATTATTTAGAAGTAGTAATTGGGGAGGAGAGCTTGTTCCCTCACCTATATAAGGAGGCCGCCGGCCACCCTTGTAACTTACAACTTTTATGAAATAAACCCCCTTTGATAGAACTTTGTTCTGAAACCCTTGTTGTATCTGCATGTTGCGATACTGAAGGATCGACTTATCATCAAGAGCATCCATCTCTTGGCGTGGCGTCTTCGAATGGACACTTCTGGTTCTCGGCTGTTATATAGCCGACGGGTCAAAGTACTTTTCCGCCCCGGTTCCGAAAGGTTTCTACCTCGTTGCACGGTCTCAACTTGTGGTGGTTAGGGTCATCTGCCCACGGTTGCAGCGGTTCACATCATGGATCCTAGTGTTGGCTCCCTCGGATCAGCATCCGAGCTCCACTCCTTGATGCTTAGGCCAAGCATCACTAGGACTTCTTCTAGCCCTATCTCCCTTGATACTCCCCCGAATTGAGTTCTGTTTGTTGGAGGGTAATCCTGGGTCCATAAGAATTCCAGTTCCTTTGGAAAATCCCAAAAGGCACGGGTCAATTGTTCGCTGGGCAAAAAGTGCTCCTCTGACGGGCGCTGGCATGGGCCTTGTGCTTGTGGCAAGCTTAGCTCGGGGCCTTCTTCAATTCTGTCCAGGCCTTTTGAGTTCCGCTTCGAGCCTTCTTTCCAAGGTACCTTTGGGATGTCTTTAGGCAGGTCTTTGCTTCGGGGGCCCGTGGGGGTCGGTATGGGCCCTAGGCTGGTGCTAGGCTTGGCCCGGGGTCCGGGTCGGGGCTCGGTGTCAGCATCAGCTCTTGCCGGGACATCAGTCTGATCTTGGCCTCAGTAGGAGCTGGCCTTGGGGCCTGGCTGAGGATCAGCATCCTCCCAGGTGCATCTTCTGGCTCCGGGGCTTGGGCTCTTCTAGGCTCCCGTGGTGGTGCTGGCATAGGCCTGGAGCCGGTGCATTCTTCGCCCGACATCAATGCTAGGGCTGGCTCAGCATCAACTGTGTCCTTGGTGGCCAAGATCACATCATCCCCCTCTTCTTCAAGAGGATTCGTCCTCGAATCCTTGCCTGATAGTCCGTTAGAAATAATAAAATTAATCTTAGGGGAGTATAGGACTTGACCTGGTGTTTTATCGGGGCTCCTCACGGGTTCGGGCCGCAACGAGGCTGGTACGGGTGCTCGGGGCTCAGGTCTGAGGCCTTCAGGCCATACCGGGACTGGTATGAGTGCTTCGGGGTAGGCTAGTGCCGCGTCGGGGTCGGGTGGCGTCGGGCCCGGGGTGGACAAGGCGGCGCAGGGGTTGGGTGGCGTCGGGCCGGGATCAGGCGGTGTCGGACCGGGGTCAGGCCGCGTCGGGCCGGGTCAGGCGGCGTCGGGCCGAGGTCAGGAGGCGTCGGGCCGAGGTCAGGAGGCGTTGAGCCGGGGTCAGACGGTGTTGGGCCGAGGTCAGGCGGCGTCGTGCCGGGATCAGGCGGCGTCGGGCCGGAGTCTTGCGGTGTCGGGCCGGAGTTAGGCGGCGTCGGGCTGGGGTTAGGCGGCGTCGGGCCGGGGGTGGACAGGGCGACGTCAGGGTCAGGCAGTGCCGGGGGCTGCTCGGGCTCCGGGACTGGTCGGGTGCCGGGGGCTGGTCAGGCGCCGGGGCTGGGGCCGGTTGCTGAACCGGGGCTGGGGCCGAGACTTGTGTCGGGGCTGGGGCCGGGGCTGGGGTCGGGGCTGGTGCCGGGGCTGGGGCCGGGGCTAGGCGCTGGGGTGCTGGTGCTGGGCGCCTGGGCGCCGGGGCTGGGCTCTCGGGCGCCGGGGCTGGGCGCTCGGGCGCTGGGCTCCGGTCGGGCGCTGGACTCCGGTCGGGCGCTGGGCGCCGGTCGGGTGCTGGGCTCTGCTCGGGCGCTGGGCTCCGCTCGTGCGCTGGGCGCTGCTTGGGTGCTGGTGCTGTCGCTCGGCTGGTGCTGGGCAGGCGCTGGGCTGGTGCTGGCACTGGTGCTGGGTAGGCGCTGCACCGAGTGCTGGCCTGGTGCTGGACCAGTGCTGGCCAGGCGCTGAGCCTAGTGCTGGGATTAGTGCTGGCACTCTTGGCTTCGGCTTTTCTGTCCAATGTTCGAATGGAATCTACTATGTCATTCATGGTTAGGCATGCACTGTTGATTCGAAGCTCCATCGTAAGTAGCCTCAACTCTGACATGGTTAGAAGAACAAACGAACACAAAGACTTTTTCTAATATCCTCTTTTCTAACACTCTTTTTCTAGGACTCGATAAACACAACTTAGTGGTTAAAAGTAGGGTCGTGGCTCGGTTTAACACAAGCAACGAAAGCTAATCTATCCCCTCTTCTTAAACACACTATTACACGAAAAGAAAGAACTTGGCAAGGGCGGCCTTGCTTGATTTTCTGTTTTTCTGACTGCTTTTGATATTTTCTTTTGATGACTTGGTCGGCCACCACTCTTTTCTTGCCATACAAAGAACTCGAACAGAAAGAAAATAGATGAAGATTTTCTAAACAATTTTCTAAGAACAAAAAGTAAAGGATATGAATCCAGGGTTTCAAACGTGAAGACTGGGATAGATTGTGGTCCGTGTGTTTGAACCGTGCTCTGATACCAACTGATGTGAACCGCTGCAACTGTGGGCAGACGACCCTTAAACACCGCAAGTTGAGACTGTGCAACAAGGTAGAACCGTTGGGAACCGGGTGGTCCGTGAGCTAAACCGTGCTCTGATACCAATTGATGTGAACCGCTGCAACCGTGGGCAAACGACCCTAACCACCGCAAGTTGGACACCGTGCAACGAGGTAGAAACGTCGGGAACCGGGGCGGAAAAGTACTTTGACCTGTCGGCTATATAACAGCCGGGAACCAGAAGTGTCCAGTCGAAGACGCCACGCCAAGAGATGGATGCTCTTGATGATAAGTCAACCTTAAGAAATGCTTGATGGAACCGTCGTTGTGCTGAGCAGGTTCGATCAAATAACTATCAAGCTCAAGAGCTAGGATAGATCGTATTCCACGGGCCTTCGAATGATTGGCTACTTCAGAACTAACAAATTACTCAAGGAAAAACACGTTGTGCGTGGTGTGAGTTCCACGACTTCTAATTCTAAGGAATGCAGAAAAATTAAAACAAATTAAGCTAAAGCAGATTGAGAATTAGGGTTTGGAAACAAGAATGACAGACGAACTTAGACTTTGAATCCCCCTTCGTTCCTCAGAGCATTGGCAATCAACAGATCAGCGGATTTCGATTCTTATTCAATCAATTACTAAGACACCACCATAACTCCTTACCCTTAGGTTTAAGACCGGCGAACGTTCGCTCTATCCGTTCTAACTACCAAGATTAACTAGCCGCCCGGGTACGGTCGCCTCTCGCAATGACTTAATTAATTGGTGAGATTACTAGTGATTCATGAGTTACTCTTGCAGTGAATTAACCCTAACCGGTTCCTACGAAAGGCACACTCCAATTATAAGGTTAATTGTTTAATTCGATGTTCTAAAGTAAGGCGATCGTTCGCTTCTATCCTTAGCTTCACAAGAATCTAATCTAGGTGATCAATCCAGACAAGAAACATGAACAACGAAGAACGAATCAAACATGAAAAGGAACTGATTGAATTTCGAATCTAATCACCGCCGATCCGTGACCGCTTTAAAGCCCTGGGTCACTTAGGGTTCATCTAGTCTAAGCTCTAAAGGGTTTAGCTACTCATGATCATTACAAAAGACACAAAGACAAGGAAAGAGTTCATCATTCAGAGGAAGAACAGAAAAAGATCTGAAAAACCTAATTCAGAAGACTCTGACAGACTCCGATCTTCGGTAAGTTGCACTCCTAGCTCCGGTTCTCCGAGATGGAAGGGATGGCGTCACGATCTCTATCCGGCTCTTCGAACTCCAACTCTTCGCTCCAGAACTTCAGAGAAAACTAATCTCGAAAAGTTGTGTTTTTCAAATTATGAATTGTATATCGTCAATTCTCTCTCCTCGGGCCGTCGGATTAAGTATAAATACTTAACCCTAGTTGGGCCGGGCTGAGCTGATATTTTCGCCGAAACCATAAGGGTAGTTTCGGCGAAAATTCTTGTGTAAATGGCCATGATTTCTCTGCCTTGCATTTTCGGTCCGAAGAGCTTAATGGTTTCGCCGAAATCAGTCTTCACTTGGCATCAGCTGATTTGCATTGCTGGTTTCGCCAAAACTGGGGGCCTGGTTTCGCCGAAACTGGGGGCCTGGTTTCGCCGAAACTGTAAGTGTGAATGGCAGATTTTCGGTTTGACTTGATTGACTCCTTTGATCGATTCCGGTTTGATTCCTCGAGGTTCCTATGCCTTAGACACGTCCATGGCTACGCTATTTGACGGCAAAAACCTGTGCTAACACAAAAACACTAGAAAACCATCAAATAGACCCGAAACGGGCCAAGGTAACACAAATGGCACGAGATAGGGCAATCGATTGAATATTCGTTATTCTACCCTAAAAACAATGTCTTAAGCAAAGAAATGTCGCTTAAATGAGGCTGATAATCACGTCAAATCGAGTGTCATCAAATACCCCACACTTAAGCTTTCGCTTGTCCTCAAGCAAACTGAATAGAAACGCTCATGTTCATAAATGATAAGATCGATTAAATCGAAGCTCAATCAAACACAATGAATTATTAGACAGATCGATCCTAGAACAAGAAACCTAACATGCATACTGATCAGCCAAACTACCTGGTCTCACTAATAAACTGCACACGACACGTAATTAGCAATCAATCATGCACGAATTTGACCTGACCGACCAGACTTCTCACACAGGATGTATTTAGTACAATGGGAACTCTCACTCTCTGTGTTTAAGGACGTGTTTCTACTCTTGATCATTTTCTGTTACCGAATTCTGTCATAGGTTTGCATTTCGACCACATCTCCAGCACTGTGACAACACGAGTATCTAGTCAAGAAGGACTTCCCTGCTAGGACCGTAATGAATTCTACAATACTCGGGTTTATAATGAGATGGATGATGGGAATGGATGATGATGGCTTTGTGCGGTGTAGCTTTCGACTAACTTCCCTCGAATCTAATCTATGGCTTCCTACCGTCTAACCAAACACTGGTGGAATAATGAACGCTCGTCCTATGATACCCTCGAGCAACCTAGCACTTATTCTTTTTCTTTTGCATACACATTTCTCTTTTCAACTTTTCTTACGACTTCGTTCTTCCATTTGTAGGGAGAAGAACGTTTTATTTGAACTAAACTTTGAATTTTTTCTGATTTCCTTCTTTCTTCATTTTTTCTGAAGCTTGCTTCTTTTCTTACTTTATTTTTTTCTTTTCTTTTGTGCCAATTTTTCTTTTAGTTGCTAGAGGGGTTTACACGTCTGGACATATTAGCTAAGACCGCCTGTTTAATGGCTATAAGCAGGTTACCACAAACCGACTTCCGGTAGCTCAATCTAGAACTACAACCACAAGGGATCAACGGGGAATGAAAGAAATGGGAAATGGCTGTAATGTATTATCGAACCGAAAGAACAGGCCAAGCTCAAGGGTCTAAACCTAGTGGATTTATCGTTTGGTAGGCTATCTGGCTTAGTAGCTGAATCTAGGTGCCCCTATCCTTCTAGAACTCGTGTCATCGTGTGGTCTCGAGTAGGTCTCATGCAAATTCTAACTCATTCAAGTAAACAGAAAACCACTCAGAAAGAATTTAAATTGCAAGTTACGTGCAATGGATCAAAAGCTCACAGTTGGTTTGCTAGTCAGATTCGGTCATTTTCATGCAATCAAGGCTACAAACTACAAGTGTGATTTTAAAATTCTGTTCTGACCAGGCAATTTAGCATCAAAGCATACAAGTTGGTTCTCAAGTTCTAGGTTAAGCAGTCTAAGCATCATTATGAAAGTTTGAACAACAACTTAACATCAAAAATCAAGAACTGAGCCATTCTAATGCTAGAGAGACTGAAATGGAATCACGAGGCACACAAAACACAATCAAGGGCAATCAAGTTCATACAAGGTTCTCTAGCATCCTACCCCACACTTAAATCGGACTGTGTCCTCACAGGACTAATTCTAGAGTTCAGAGTGGAATGGAAGAACCTGGACCAAGATGATTGGTGTAGGGGATGAGCACGGGTCCTCGGAGCGGAGGGAATCTACCCAAGCGAAGCAAAGGGAATCTCCCAACTGCCTACAAAACAAAAACAAATAAAACATAAAAAGGAAACCGGGACAAGTGCCCCGGATCCACACAGAAAAAAGTTGGACCGAAGTCCGAAAAGAATAAATAAAAAGAAAGGACAAGAAAAAGGACACCACCTGATCATCACTGGTTAGAGGTGTCAGGGTGGGGCAAGTGGAAGTAATCACCGAGCTGTCGCTGCCACTCCAGCTGTCGCTCATAACGCCGGTCGGCTCGGCGCATATGCTGCTGCATAATAGTCCATCGCGCCTCTTGGGTGGCGTTGTCGGTGATGCGCCACTCCTGTAGTCGCTCGTACAGCTCACCAATGTCTGCGGGGTGGTGTTGCGGCTGGTGAGTATGCACCGGAAATGGATCTGGAATGCGCGGCGGCGACTGGTGGATGTACCCTGCCTGATGGTGTGGCGAGGGTATATAATCTTGAAACTCAGGCGGCGGCTGTGGCTGCTGCTCCTCAGCATCATCTTCGTCCTCCGACTCGACCGCAGGTTGGAGTGGAGGATCTGCTGCTACATGGGGACTGAGGTCAAGTTCTAAGTCGTACTCGACCGCCAAGTCTCCTCCAACGGTCATAATTGGGTGTCGTGGAATGTTAGGGCCATATTCATGGCTGATGCCTAAGGAGAGGATGAGCTGACCTATGAAGTTGCCTCCCAAGAGTTTGCGTGGTAGCTTCTTCCTCTTGGTCCGCTGGCTGAAGATGTGAGCTAGCACCCAGCCGGGGTGGAGAGGGTAGCTCTCTCGGATTGCTCTGTGAAGCACGAGCTCCTCCTTAAGGATATGGTGGCGATCCTTGTCTCTGACATATAAAAGTGACCTCCGCCAAACCATATGAATAAACTTATAGAGCGGGTGAGAGAGAGACTTAACTGAGTTGCTCTTCCCGAGGCGATCGCCAGGCACGCCTGTCATGTGGCTCTTGAGGGCGTGTAACTCCTAGTCGTCATCATCCTCGCCCCAACCGAGGTGGTGATCGTGATAGTGCTCGTAGGGGATGCCCAGATGAGCGGCAAACTCATCGTAGGTGAGCTGCCTGTACACCCCACCAAGAAAGAAGGTGATCACCTTCTGGCCCCGTCTCCTCTTATGCTCGTCCAAGTCAAATGTCGCCCAGAACTCCTGGAGAGCAATGTCTGGGAACTCGGCGGCTATGGTGGTCAGCTCTAGGAGACCGACCGGTGCTAGGGCGTCAAGCACGTTCCGGTAGGAATCCTCGTCATGCTTCTGGAGAGACTCCATGGATAAAGGACGCACGTCAGCTCCACGGATGTGTTCGATCTTCTGGAAGTTCCCAAAGTAGAAGTCCGGTAGACGGGCGATGGTGGGATGATATCCAGCATGGCGAGGGAGCGCAGGTGGAGGACCCAGAATGGCGGGTGTGACGGGAGCGGCAGCTCCTGAGCTCGAGGCACCATCGAGTCGCGCCTTAGTCCTGCGCTCAAAAGTGTTCCTAAAACCAGAAGTGAAACCAGATTAGTCAACTAAGATCCTACCCCACACTTAGTAGAAAAACTCAATTTCACAAAGAAATGAGGGAAACTAAGTGGGGTAAGCAAAGCAAGATAACCGGTATCCATCGACAATAGAACACATGTCTTAAGAACAACTATAATCAGGTAAGCGCAATCAGAGTTCAAAAAGTCAAACCGACATTTAGAAAGTCAACATTAAGTCATATTGAACCCTAATCATGGCAAGACTATCAGAACTTGGAAATTGACGGCATCATATGATTTCAAAATTTCGGCACGATAATATGAACAAGAATGGACACTTATGACAGCCAAACGATCAACAACAAGTCAACGTCAAACCAACATATCTCACAAGTCAACATAACAACGAATCAATCGTATGCATAGCAACACATGACCAAATGATATGGAAATTAAGCACGGAACTCCCTAAGCATCCTAGAACGGTTCTATAAGTTCAGTCAATCCTAGTTCACACGAAACAGTCGGCACGCAAAACGAGGTAAACCGAAAAGTCAACCAAAAGTCAACCCCGACAAAATTCAGCAATCCATATGTCAAAAGATTCGTATAAAAAAGTTATACAACTTACCTTGAAGTCATGATTGCTAAAAATGAACGGGTTGGGAGGAATCGGTGAAAAACTTTGAAAACTAGGTTTCGGAGAACTGGAGCTGCAAAGCTCCGATTTGGTTGTTCTAGGGCTCGTTGGGATCAGACTGAGGAGGGGAGAGGTGCGGCGGTGGTCGGCGACGGCGGCGACGGCGGGTGTTGAAAGTGGGGCGTTCGGTGATTTTTTAAAGAGATAGGGGGTGTTTTCGGAGTGATGAGCGAAAATGAGAGAAGGTGAGAGAGGAAGTGGTCCGAAATTTAAAGGATAAATTAGGTGAATTTCAAATCAGTTTCGGCGAAAGTAGGGTGGTGGTTTCGCCGAAACTACTAGTTAAAATGGATTGACCGAATTGAACAGGAGGTTTCGCCGAAAATGGAAGCTCAGTTTCGCCAAAAATTTTAGTTGGGATGGTTTCGCCGAAATCAGAAAATTTTCGAACTGAAAATGAGAAACAGGAGAAACAGTTCCGAATTTCGAAAATCGGTTTTGCCGAAAACAAGGGTGGTTTCGCCGAAAATTTTGAACTGTTCGGGTTTAAAATATTTTCGTAAATCAGGCCAACTTCAGAAAATCACAGTTAAATCCAGAAAAATCGGAACGACCTCAATCAACTTACGACTGACTCTATGACATGCAGAATCTACACGAAAAATAATAAATCAAACAAACTGACACTTTTGGCTCTCCCGAACCGACTCTAAAATACCAAGGTTGAAACAAAACAAAACTGACTCCAGCCGTGGGTTGCCTCCCACGAAGCGCTCTTTTATTAACGTCCTTGAGCTGGACGATACCTGGACGGTATTAGGAGACATCCCAACTTAGATTCTCCTTCACGCTCGCATCGGAGTTCATAAAGTACAGCTTCGGGACTTCTCCGGTAAACGTGAATTTCTTCCCATTCGCATGCAAAAGCTTGGTACGTCCGTCGGGAAGATGATCAACGAACTTGAACGGTCCGAACAGCTCTCTAGAGAGATCATCCTTCTTGAGTGTGATGATGGAAGGAATGAGGACTGTCGGCTTCTCTTTTTCTTTCTTCTTCGGCTTGTTATCACCAGGATCGGTGATCGTTAGTATTTCCTTAGGAGATGCTTTCGGCTTCTCCCTCCATACTTGTTCCGGCGCCGGTTTCTCGAAACGATTTGGTGGTGCGCTGGCTCGGTGGAAGACGGCGGAATTTTCGGTCTCCAGACCATTTGGTTCTTTGTCTTCTTTCCTCGAGGTTTTCTTGGTGGTTTAGAAGAGGCTTGCAGTTCCTTCTTCTTCTTCTTAAGTGGCTTCTGAACTGAAGCTTCTGGCTTTTTCGTAATGACCTGTTTAATATCTGCAGCAACAACTGATCTAGAGACACTGGAAGAAGCATTAGTAACGGAGTTGACCGGAGTCAACCCCACAGTTTCAACAGCTAAGCAGTGAGGTTCTTCATTCCTAGAGTCATGTTTCATGTCATCTTTAAGACGGAACGTTTTTGTTTCTTTACCAACTCTTAAAGTCAAAGAACCATTAGGAACGTTAATATTCATTCCAGTAGTAGCCATGAAAGGTCGACCTATGAGAATTGTAGAATCATCGGTACTAGTATCCATGATCACATAGTCAGCTAAGAACGTGAACGGACCACATTTGGTGACAACGTCTTTAATTTCTCCCTTAGGGGTTTTAAGCGATCTATCAGCAAAGACGAGTTGCATACTGGCGGTTCAAGTTCCCCTAGGTTTAATTTTTCATATAGACTCACAGGCATGACATTAACAGATGCTCCTAGATCAACTAAGCAACGTTCAATTTCAACATCATTGATGACCAAAGGCAAAGTAAAAGAACCAGGGTCAGATAACTTAGCTGGATATGGAGAGACAGGTTTCTTAATATGAATGTCAGGGTATCCTTCCTTGTTCCCCTTCATGCCAGTCTCGATCCTTGCGTTTGGCAGCAGTGCTCTAGGAAAAGGAGGCTTCACGACGTATGGTGCAAGAGGAGGATCATCCTTAGGTGCTGGTTTCTGTTCCTCTTCTTCCTCTTCTTCCGGAGTTTCAGCGATCCTGCGTAAAATAGAAAAGGCATCAGCAATTAAGTTCGGAAGTTTTCGAGCAGTTACCATTTTAGCCTGTTCTTTTCTCAGATTTGGCTCTGTCTGGCTTGGAAGCTGGCCAAATGGTCGACCAGATGCTAGCATGCTCGAGATGTTGTTCACGACTTGCTCAATCCGCTGTCCAGATGCTATTTGTTCTTGATTGATGAGAGCTTGAGCCTTGAGCTGACTCTCATGATCATCGAGTCTTGTGATGATCTGGCTGAGCTTCTTATCCAGGTCACTGACATTATTATCTCTTTGATGCTGTTGTCCTGGATAGGTATTGTTAAGATATTGATTCTGGCGATTGCCAGGAGCAGTTCCATAATTACCCGGATTGCGATGCGGCGGCTGGTAGACACCTGCCGGCGGATGGTTAGGCTTCTGATCCTGAACTTGACCAGCCGGGCGGTTATACTGGTTCTGGTTATGATTGGCGCCAGCATTATAGGGAGGTTTGTCGTGATAGTTCCCTTGCTGTCTGAAGTTACGATAATCGGCATAACCATTCTGATTATTAACGAAGCCTTGTTGGATGAAATTTACCTCTTCGGCAGACCAGACTTCTGCCTTACCAAAATTCTGACAACGGCCTCCGTTATGTGAGCAAGCTCCACACCACTCGCAATCGGCAACATAGACAGAAGCTGCCGGTGGCTTGATTGGTGTGGTAGACTTTGTCAAATGCTTCTCTACCTCTGCCTTGATAGCTGCTTCGAAATCTAGCTTGCTCCTCGATCCTTCGTATTGTCGCTCCCAGTTCCTTGACTTGGAGGCACAGTTTGCGAAGTGCAGAAGAGCAGCTTCAGGGGTGAGTGTAGTGCAATCCCCTTCAGCTAGAGAGTTAACCCACTTGGCAGATTCTTCTCGAAGTCCTCGAGAGAAGATTTCAGCTAACTGCCTCTGCTCAAATCCATGATGAGGGCAGGTGTAGAGAAGTTCTTGGAATCGATTCCAAGTATCATATAAACTTTCTCCTTCTTTCTGGGAGAATCTGGCGATGCTGTCCTTGATGGCAGTTGTTCTGGCCGGAGGGAAGTATTCTTCAACAAAGTCCTGAGCCAGAGTATCCCAGTTAGTGTAGTAGCCAGGTGGTTTGCCAGTAAGCCACCTCTTAGCATCGCCTTTCAAAGAGAACGGGAAAGCTCTCAGACAAAGAGTGTTTTTGTCGAGGTTTCCGTTTTTAAAAGTATTGCAGAGATCAATGAAGTCTGCAAGATGAGTGCACGGATTGTCTAGGGGCCTGCCTTCAAACTGTAAATCCCTAGAGATCATGGTCAAGAATGGAATTTTGATCTCATAGTCAGGATCTCCTTCAATGCGCGGAACGGCAATGGCAGATCGAACGCTAGTCGCGCTCGGCTTGTTATAGTCTGCTAGACTCTTCTGTGCAGGTGGGGGTGGCGGCGGTTGATCGCCGTTTGGTGGTAATCTATCGGTCATGGTGGGAGATGGAGGAGGTGAAAGTGACTCGGTGTAAGAAGCGGATGAAGAGTGCGGTGAAGACGGAGATGAGGAACTCTCCTTTGGTTCCTCGATCTTGATCGGAGTGATGAATGGATTGGATCTGCCTTCCTTCAGAATCTGTGATCATAGAGGTGTAGCAGAACTGCCTGGATTCCCTGCAATCTTAGCCTGTTCGGTCTGAGAGCGAGTCCAAGGACGGTGAGGCATACACCTGTAAACCTACAGATAACAAAGACAAACAAAACCAGTGTAAAATCAAAGTGGATGGAAAAATGAAAGATGGAAAATAGAAGAATAAATTGCCAGATCTTCTTTCAACAATCAAAAGAAGTCCCCGGCAACGGCGCCAATTTGATGGAACCGTCGTTGTGCTGAGCAGGTTCGATCAAATAACTATCAAGCTCAAGAGCTAGGATAGATCGTATTCCACGGGCCTTCGAATGATTGGCTACTTCAGAACTAACAAATTACTCAAGGAAAAACACGTTGTGCGTGGTGTGAGTTCCACGACTTCTAATTCTAAGGAATGCAGAAAAAATTAAAACAAATTAAGCTAAAGCAGATTGAGAATTAGGGTTTGGAAACAAGAATGACAGACGAACTTAGACTTTGAATCCCCCTTCGTTCCCCAGAGCATTGGCAATCAACAGATCATCGGATTTCGATTCTTATTCAATCAATTACTAAGACACCACCATAAATCCTTACCCTTAGGTTTAAGACCGGCGAACGTTCGCTCTATCCGTTCTAACTACCAAGATTAACTAGCCGCCCGGGTACGGTCGCCTCTCGCAACGACTTAATTAACTGGTGCAATTACTAATGATTAATGAGTTACTCTTGCAGTGAATTAACCCTAACCGGTTCCTACGAAAGGCACGCTCCAATTATAAGGTTAATTGTTCAACTCGATTTTCTAAAGTAAGGCGAGCGTTCGCTTCTATCCTTAGCTTAACCAGAATCTAATCTAGGTGATCAATCCAGACAAGAAACATGAACAATGAAGAACGAATCAAACATGAAAAAGAACTGATTGAATTTCGAATCTAATCACCGCCGATCCGTGACCGCTTTAAAGCCCTGGGTCACTTAGGGTTCATCTAGTCTAAGCTCTAACGAGTTTAGCTACTCATGATCATTACAAAAGACACAAAGACAAGGAAAGAGTTCATCATTCAGAGGAAGAACAGAAAAGAATCTGAAAAACCTAATTCAGACGACTCTGACAGACTCCGATCTTCGGTAGGTTGCACTCCTAGCTCCGGTTCTCCGAGATGGAAGGGATGGCATCACGATCTCTATCCGGCTCTTCGAACTCCAACTCTTCGCTCCAGAACTTCAGAGAATTCTCATCTCCAAAAGCTCAGTTTTTTGAATTATGAATTGTGTCTCGTATCGGGCCGCCGGATTAAGTATAAATACTTAACCCTAGTTGGGCCGGGCTGAGCTGATATTTTCGCCGAAACCATAGGGGTAGTTTCGGCGAAAATTCTTGTGTAAATGGCCATGATTTCTCTGCCTTGCATTTTCGGTCCGAAGAGCTTAATGGTTTCGCCGAAATCAGTCTTCACTTGGCATCAGCTGATTTTCATTGTTGATTTCGCCGAAACTGTGGGATCATTTTCGCCGAAGGCATTCTTCACTTGGCACTAGCTGATTTGAACTGCTGGTTTCGCCGAATCTGGGGGCTTGGTTTCGCCGAAACTGTAAGTGTGAATGGCAGATTTTCGGTTTGACTTGATTGACTCCTTTGATCGATTCCGGTTTGATTCCTCGAGGTTCCTATGCCTTAGACACGTCCATGGCTACGCTATTTGACGGCAAAAACCTGTGCTTACGCAAAAACACTAGAAAACCATCAAATAGACCCGAAAAGGGCCAAGGTAACACAAATGGCACGAGATAGGGCAATTGATTGAATATTCGTTATTCTACCCTAAAAACCATGTCTTAAGCAAAGAAATGTCGCTTAAATGAGGCTGATAATCACGTCAAATCGAGTGTCATCAATGCTCCTCACATTAACTTGAAGGGAAAAGAGCATAAGTTCTGAAATATATTTAATCAAGGGGGGGGGGGGTTATGAGTACAAGAGGTGGCCGGCGACCTCCTTATATAGGTGAGGGAACAAGCTCTCATCCCTAAACACTACTTCCTAAATAATAATAAAATAAAGAAATAAAAAGAGTCCTAATTAGAAAACCTAAAGAGGACTTTAACTAATCCTAACCTAGACTAAAAAGAGGGAAAATTCGGACTCCAATCCTACAAGGGAAAAGAATCCTACCTAAACTAGAACTCCTAAAAAGGAGGCTGAAAAACCCTAAAAACAGCTAAACGGGTTCTGGTAAAAATAGCCAAATAAATACCAAATTAAATAGTAAAATTAAGCCCTTTGGCAGATCACTAGTAGACGTCATGGGCTTCAACTTTCATGTTGGGCTTCAGCCAAAATTCTATCTCCAAGTAGCCAAAATCCCTCAATCTTCATCAGACTAGGAATCTGTCCAAAACCGGGAAATCCTAGCTTGATTAGGATTCCTTGCTTGGATGTATTTGGCATCTTCTCTCCATTTCCCGTATCTTGAAAGGTCGTCAACTCCTCCATGGATCAGGCTCAGGTGGTGGCCTGATCGTAGATCCTAGTGTTGGCTCCCTCGGATCAGCATCCGAGCTCCACTCCTTGATGCTTAGGCCAAGCATCACTAGGATTTCTTCTAGCCCTATCTCCCTTGATACTCCTCCGAATTGAGCTCTGTTTGTTGGAGGGTAATCCTGGGTCCATAAGAATTCCAGTGCCTTTGGAAAATCCCAAAAGGCACGGGTCAATTGTTCGTTGGGCCAAAAGTGCTCCTCTGACTGGCGCTGGCATGGGCCTTGTGCTTGTGGCAAGCTTAGCTCGGGGCCTTCTTCAATTCTGTCCAGGCCTTTTGAGTTCCGCTTTGAGCCTTCTTTCCAAGGTACCTTTGGGATGTCTTTAGGTAGGTCTTTGCTCTGGGGGCCCGTGGGGGTCGGTATGGGCACTAGGCTGGGTGCTAGGCTTGGCCCGGGGTCCGGGTCGGGGCTCGGTGTCAGCATCAGCTCTTGCTGGGACATCAGTATGATCATGGCCTCAGTAGGAGCTGGCCTTGGGGCCTGGCTGAGGATCAGCATCCTCCCAGGTGCATCTTCTGGCTCCGGGGCTTGGGCTCTTCTAGGCTCCGGTGGTGGTGCTGGCATAGGCCTGGAGCCGGTGCATTCTTCGCTCGGCATCAATGCTAGGGCTGGCTCAGCATCAACTGTGTCCTTGGTGGCCAAGATCACATCACCGTACCTGGGCGACTAATTAATCTTGGTAGCTAGATCGGATAGAGCGAACGTTCGCCAGTCTTAAACCTAAGGGTCGGGAGTTATGGTGGTGTCTTAGAATTGATTGAACGAGAATTGAAATTCGCTGATCTGTTGATTGCCAATGCTCTGGTGAACGAAGGGGGATTCGAAGTCTAAGCTTGTCTGTCATCTTTGTTAAATCAACCAATCTTTTGATCTGTCTTTCAGTTTTAAGTTTTAATTTCTGTGCATTTTCTAGAATTAGAAGCCGTGGAACTCACACCACGCACAACCTATTTAAACCCGAGTAATCTGCCTTTATATTTGAGTTGACAATTGAAGAAGGCCCATGGAATAAGATCTACCCTAGCTTCCAGCTTGGTAGTTTATTTGATCGACCGCTCTACAACGGTTCATCGAATTGGCGCCGTTGCCTGGGACTTCTTTTAATTGTTTGAAAGAAGAACTGGCATTTTATTCTTCTACTTTCCATCTTTCACCTTTCCATCCACTTCGATTTTACACTGGTTTTGTTTGTTTTTGTTATTGGTAGGTTGTTCACAGGTTTATGCACCACCGCCCTCTCACGCGCTCTCAAACCGCCAAGAACGACAAGGATAAGAGTGTAGAGAGACCAGGCAGTTCTGCTCCACCAAGACAATCACAGATTTCAAGGGGAGGCAGAACCAATCCGCCTCCATCTGTCAACCCAATCAAGATCGAGGAACTGAAGGAGAGTTCCTCATCTCCATCTTCACCGTCATCTTCATCCGCTTCATACACCGAATCACTTTCACCTCCTCCATCTCCCAGGATGACTGATCAGTTACCACCACCAGGCGGTCAACAACCACCACCACCACCGGTTGCACCGAAGAGTCTAGCTGACTATAACAAGCCGAGTGCGACTAGCGTTCGATCTTCTATCGCCGTGCCGCGCAGTGAAGGAGATCCTGACTATGAGATCAAGATTCCATTCTTGACTATGATCTTTAGGGATCTACAGTTTGAAGGCAGGCTGCTAGAAAATCCGTGCACGCATCTGGCGGATTTCCTTGATCTCTGCAGCCCTTTCAAGAGCGGGAATCTCGACAAGAACACCCTTTGCTTGAGAGCTTTCCCATTCTCCCTGAAAGGCGCTGCTAAGAGGTGGCTCACTAGCAAACCACCTGGCTACTACACCAACTAGGAGACTCTTGCTCAAGACTTTGTTGAAGAGTACTTCCCTCCTTCCAGAACTATAGCCTTTAAAGACAGCATCGCCAGATTCTCTCAGAAGGAAAAAGCAAGCTTATATGATACTTGGAATGAATTCTAAGAACTTCTCTACAACTGTCCTCACCACGGTTTTGAGCAGAGGCAGTTAGTTGAAATCTTTGCTCGAGGTCTTCGTGAAGAATCTGCCAAATGGGTTAATTCCCTAGCTGAAAAGGATTGCACTACACTTACACTGGACGCTGCTCTTCTTCATTTCGCGAATTGTGCTTCCAAGTCAAGGAACTGGGAGCGACAATCTGAAAGATCAAGGAGCAAGCTCGATCTCGAAGCGACCATTAAGGCAGAAGTAGAGAAGCATCTGAAGAAGTCTTCTACACCCATCATGCCACCGGCAGCCGCTGTCTATGTTGCTGATTGCGAGTGGTGTGGAGCTTGTGCGCATAATGGAGGCCGATGCCAGAATTTTGGTAAAACAGAAGTCTGGTCTACCGAAGAAGTCAATTTCGTTCAATAAGGCTTTAGTAACAATCAGAACGGTTATGTTGGCTACCACAACTACAAACAACAAGGGAATTATCAAGATAGACCTCCCTAAAATGCCGGTGCCAACCAGAACCAAGGCCAGAACCAGAATAGCCGACCAACTGGTCCAACTCAGGATCAGAAGCCGAATCATCCGCCGAGAGGTGTCTACTAGCCGCCACACCGAAATCCGGGTAACTATGGAACTGCTCCTGGCAATCGCCAGAATCAATATCTGAACAATACCTATACAGGGTAGCAACATCAGAGGGAGAACAACGTCAGTGAACTCAACAAGAAGCTCAGTCAGATCATCACCAGACTTGACAATCAAGACAGTCAGTTCAAAGCCCAAGCTCTTCTAAACCAAGAACAGATTGCATCCGGTCAAAGAATTGAGCAGGCTGTGAACCAGATCTCTAGCATGCTAACATCTGGTCGACCATTTGGCCAACTTCCGAGCCAAACCGAGCCAAATCCGAGAAAGGAGCAAGCTAAGATGGTATCCGTTCAAGAACTGACAATCTCATCTACTAATGCTTCTTCTAATTTATGCAGGACTGATGAAACTCCGGAGAAAAAGGAAGCACCGAAGGAGGCGCCTAAGGAGTATGATCCTCCTCTTGCTTCGTACTACGTGAAGCCTCCTTTTCCAAGAGCAGTTCTACCGAACGCGAGGATCGAGACTAGCATGTGGGGAGGTAAAGAAGGGTATCCTGCCGCTCGTAGCAAGAAACCTTCGTCGCCATATCCAGCTAAGTGTTCTGATCCTGGTTCTTTTACTCTTCCTCTAGTTATTATTGATGTTGAGATAGAACGTAGTTGGTTGATCTAGGCGCATCTGTCAATGTTATGCCTATGAGTTTATTTGAAAAATTGAATCTAGGAGAACTTGAACCAACTAGCATACAACTTGTCTTTGCTGATAGATCACTGAAAACCCCTAGAGGAGAGATCAAAGACGTTGTTACTAAATGTGGTCCTTTCACGTTCTTAGCTGACTATGTGATCATAGATACTAGTGAGGATGATTCTACCATTCTCATAGGACGACCCTTCATGGCAACAACGGAATGCAAATTAACGTTCCAAATGGTTCCTTGACCTTGAGGGTTGGTAAGGAAACGATAACATTCCGACTTAAGGACGGAAGGAAATATACTCCTAAGAATGAAGAATCTCATTGTCTAGCTGTTGAAACTGTAGAGTTGACTCCGGTCAACTCCGTTACTGATGTCTCTTCTAGTGTTCCTAAATCAATTGTTGCTGCAGATGCTGAACAGATTACCAAGCAGAAACCAAAATCTTCTGCCCAAAAGCCGCCAAAGAAGAAGGAACTGAAAGCCTATTCTTCACCGCCAAACAAGGAATCTGGCAGGTCCCGGAGGAAGAACCAGAAGAAGAAGACTCAAATGGTCTGGAGACCAGTTGTCCCTCCACCCTCTTCCGAGCCAGCTGCACCACCAATTCCTTCCGAGCTACCGAAGCCGGAGCAAGTTAAGAAGGAGAATCCAAAAGCATCTCCCAAGGAAACACCAACGATCACCGATCCTGGTGATATGAAGCCTGAGGTTAAAGAGTAGACGAAGCCGATCGTTCTAATTCCTTCCACCATCTTCCTTGCAGAGGATGATCCCTCAAAAGAACTCTTTGGTCCGTTCAAGATC
Organism: Linum lewisii; assembly: GCA_034768395.1. NCBI lineage: Eukaryota > Viridiplantae > Streptophyta > Magnoliopsida > Malpighiales > Linaceae > Linum > Linum lewisii. The sequence goes on from CM068297.1 coordinate 36,702,004, forward strand.
ACCGAGCACCTTCCCGATGGATGCACGAAGCTCACTCATGCCAACGGGAAGAAATTCATGCTCGCCGGAGATACCCTGAAGCTCTATTTCATGAACTTCGATGCTAGCATTAAGGAGAACCTGAGTTGGGATGTCTCCTAATATCGTCCAGGTATCATCCAGCTAAAGGACGTTAATCAAGAGCGCTTCGTGGGAGGCAACCCACGGCTGGACTCAGTTTTTCTCATTTGTGTTGAACTCAGTGTTTTAGAGTCAGTTCGGGGGAGCCAAAAGTGTCAGTTTTCATGATTTCTTATTTTTCGTATGTAGTCTCTATGTCATCGTTGCAATAGCAAGTTGTTTCAGGTTGTTCCGATTTTTGTCGATTTAATTGTGATTTTATGAAGTTTGTCGGGATTGCGAAAATAATTTCAATCGTGCAGGTCAAATTTTTCGGCGAAAACTGTCACAATTTTCAGCAAAACTGCCCTTAAAACACTGTGTTTTCTGGTCGATTTTAGTTAAACTTTTCAGTGAAAACACTATGAGTTTTTGGCGAAAACTCATTTGAAAACCGGTAGACAATTTGAACTTGAGTTTTCAGCGAAAAATTGCACATATTTTCGTCAAAAACCTGAGACAAAATCCAAAATTTTCCCCCTTATTTTTCTGGTCTTTTCTCTCTCCCCCCCTCACTTTTCATTTTCGAACAAAAACAACCCCCTCCCCTGTTTCAAAAGCCGATCGTCGCCGCCACCTCATTTCGTCGCCTCCCCCCATTTTCCAGCCGCCGTAGCCGACCGCCGCCGCACCTCTCCCCTCCCTTTTTCGATCATTTCGAGCCGTAGATCGTTCGAATCGGAGCTCTAGAGCTCCGGTTCAGGCAAACCCTAATTTTCCCAATTTTTCACCAATTTCTCTCTTCCCGTTCATTTTTAGCACTCATGGCTTCAAGGTAAGTTGTAGAGCTTTTCATACCGAATTTTTTGACATATTGAATACTGAATTTCGTTGGGGTTGACTTTTTTGGTCTACCTCAATTTGCGTGCTGACTATTTCGTGTGAACTAGGTTAGCTGATTGCTTTAGACTGATCTAGCATACTTAGGGAGAATTGTGCTGAATTTTAATACCATTTGATCGTGTGTTGCTATGCTTACAACTCGATTCTTTACGGTGTTGACTTTTGTGAAATGTCGGTTTGCCATGAATTGTCTATGCTCGTTTGGCTGCCATGTGTGTTCATTCACGTTCGTATTACTGTGTTTGCCATCTGAGTTTATAATTATGCTGTCATTTCCCGCTTTGAGCTAGTATTGCCATGATTATGGTTCAATGTGTTCCAATGTTGACTTTTTGGTTGTCTGTTTGACTTCCGATCTCTAATTATGATATGAACATTCTGGCTAGACATATGCATGCTTTGTGATTTATTGTGATTACTGGTTACTTACTCTGCTTACCCCACTCGGTTTTCCTCATTTCTTTGTGAAATTGAGTTTTTCTACTAAGTGTAGGGTGGGTTATTAGTTAACTAATCTGGTTCCGTTTCTGGCTTAGGAATGTCACTCATGAGCACAAGACTAAGGCGCGACTACCTTCCGGACTTCTGGAGCTGACCACCCTAGCTGCCGACTTCCCAGACATCGCTCTCCAGGAGTTCTGGGCCACGTTCGAGCTGGATGAGCACAAGAGGAGGCTGATGAACGATGCAGAGCGGGTTTATCAAATAACTACCAAGCTGGAAGCTAGGGTAGATCGTATTCCACGGGTCTTCTAATGATTGACTACTCAAATATAGAGGCAAATTACTCAGGTTTAACACTTTGTGCGTGGTGTGAGTTGCACGGCTTCTAATTCTAAGAAAGGCACGGAAATTAAAAATTAAAACTGAAAACAGATTGAAAGATTGGTAGATTAAACAAAGATGACAGACAAGCTTAGACTTTGAATCCCCCTTCGTTCACCAGAACATTGGCAATCAACAGATCAGCGGATTTCGATTCTCATTCAATCAATTCTAAGACACCACCATAACTCCTTACCCTTAGGTTTAAGACTGGCGAACGTTAGCTCTATCCGATCTAGCTACCAAGATTAATTAGCCGCCCGGGTACGGTTGCCTCTCGCAACGACTTAACTAACTGGTGCGATTACTAACGATTTATGAGTTACTCTTGCAGTGGATTAACCCTAACTGGTTCCTACGAAAGGCACACTCCAATGATTAGGTTAATTGTTCGATTTGATGTTTTAAAGTAAGGCGAGCGGTCGCTTCTATCCTTAGCTTAACAAGAATCTAATCTAGGTCATCAATCCATACAAGAAACATGAACAATGAAGAACAAATCAAACATGAAAGAGAAACTGATTGAACTTTGAATATAATCACCGCCGATCCGTGACCGCTTTAAAGCCCTGGGTCACTTAGGGTTCATCTAGTCTAAGCTCTACGAGTTTAGCTACTCATGTTCATACAAAAAGAATCAAAGGCAAAGACAAAGTTCATCTTGAACAGAGGAAGAACAGAAAAGGATCTAAAAACCTAATTAAGATGACTCCGGCAGAACTTCGATCTCCAGTAATCTGCAATCCTAGCTCTGAGTCTTCGAGATGAAAGGGATGGCGTCACGATCTCTTCCTGGCTCTTCGAACTCTAAACTCTACTCCAGAACTCTTGAGAATCCTTGAAGTATTTTGTATTAATTGGTATTATGAGATATTAAGAGGTATGGGCCGCCGGTTAAGTATTTATAGTGAACCCTAAAACCGCCGGATTTTGCCTGGAATTTTCGCCGTAAACCTAAGGGATTTTTCGCCGAAAATTCCTTTGTAAATTGGTTGACCGCTCGGCTGTATTCTCCTGTGATTTTCGGACCGCCGGTTCTCAGCGAAAACTTGATGTTTTCGCCGAAAAGCTCTTCTTGCAAGCTCTGCCGATTTCTTCATGAGTTTTTGCCGAAAACTCCAAGGGATTTTCGCCGAAAACTTTAGTGTAAAAGGGAGCAAGATTTGGTTTGACTTGATTGACTCCTTGGATCGATTCCGGTGCGATTCCTCGAGGTTCCAACGCCTTAGACACGTCCTTGGCTAATATATTTGATGGCAAAAACCTGTGCTAACATGAAAACACTAGAAAACCATCAAATAGACCCGAAACGGTCCAAAGTAACACAAATGGCACGAGATAGAGTAGTTGAGTGAATATTCGCTATTCTACCCTAAAAACCATGTCTTAAGCAAGGAAATGTTGCTTAAATGAGGCTGATAATCACGTCAAATCGAGTGTCATCAAAATACCCCACACTTAAGCTTTTGCTTGTCCTCAAGCAAACTGAATAGAAACGCTCATGTTCACAAATGATAAGATTTAATAAATTGGAGTTCAATCAAACACAATGAATTATTAGACAGATAATTCCTAGAACAAGAAGCCTAACATGCATACTGATCAGCCAAACAACCTGGTCTCACTAAAACTTGCACACGACGAGTAGTAACAACCAATTATGCACGAATTTGACCTGACCGATTAGACTCCTCGCACAAGAAATATTTAGTAAACGGGGGACTCTCGCTCTCTGTGTTTAAGGACGTGTTTTGCTCTCAATCATTTTCTGTTATTGAATTCTGTCATAATTTTGCAATTCGACCACATCTCCACCACTGTGACAACACGAGTAACTAGTCAAGAAGGACTTCCCTGCTAGGACTGTAACGAATTCTACACTACAAGGGTTTATGATGAGATGGATGATGGGAGTGTATGATGATGGCTTTGGTGCGGTGTAGCTTTCGACTAACTTCCCTCGAATCTAGCCGATGGCTTCCTACCATCTAACCAGACATGGGTGGAATAGTGAACGCTCGTCCTATGATACCCTCAAGCAACCTAGCACTTATTTTCTTTATACTTTTTTTTCTTTTGACTTTTCTTTAGCTTCGTTCTTCCATTTGTAGGGAGAAGAACGTTTATTGAACTAAATACTTGAAACTTTTTTGATTCTTTCTTTTAGTTGCTAGAGGGGTTTACACGTTTGGACTTAATAGCTAAGACCACCTGTTTAATGGTTATAGGCAGGTTACCACAAACCGACTTCCGGTAGGTCAATCTAGAACTACAACCACAGGGGATCAACGGGGAATGAAAGAATGGGAAATGGCTGTAATGTATTATCGAACTGAAAGAACAGGCCTAGCTCAAGGGTTTAAACCTAATGGATTATCATTTGGTAGGCTATCTGGCTTAGTAGCTGAATCTAGGTGCCCCTATCATTCTAGTACTCGTGTCATTGTGTGGTCTCGAGTAGGTCTCATGCAAATTCTAACTCATTCAAGCAAACATAAAATCACTCAAAAAGAATTGAAATTGCAAGTTACGTGCAATGGATCAGAAGCTCACAGTTGGTTTGCTAGTCGGATTCGGTCATTTTCATGCAATCAAGGCTACAAACTACAAGTGTGATTTTAAAAATTCTGTTCTGACCAGGCAATTTAGCATCAAAGTAAACACGTTTGTTCTCAAGTTCTAGGTTAAGCAGTCTAAGCATCATTATGAAAGATTGAACAGCAACTTAACATCAAAAATCAAGAACTGAGCCATTCTAATGCTAGAGAGACTGGACACGAATCACAAGACACACAAAAACACAATCAAGAGCAATCAAGTTCATGCAAGGTTCTCTAGCATCCTACCCCACACTTAAATCGTATTATGTCCTCACAGGACTAAATCTAGAGTTCAGAGTGAAATAGAAGAACCTGGACCGAGATGGTTGACGTAGGGGATGAGCACGGATCCTCGGAGCAGAGGCAATCTACCAAAACGAAGCAAAGGGAATCTACCAATTGCCTGCAAAACAGCTGTGCGTCATACCTCTCGTCATTGCGGCACATGTGCTGCTGCATAATAGTCCATCTGGCGTCCTGAACTGACTGTCATGATCGTCGAGTCTGGTGATGATCTGACTAAGCTTCTTGTCCAGTTCACTGACGTTGTTTTCCCTTTGATGTAGCTGCCCTGTATAGGTATTGTTCAGATATTGATTCTGGCGCTTGCTAGGAGCAGTTCCATAGTTACCCGGATTACGGTGTGGGGGCTGGTAGACACCTGCCGGCGGATGATTCGGCTTCTGATCCTGAGCTGGACCAGCTGGTCGACTGTTCTGGTTCTGGTTCTGGTTGGCACTGGCATTATAGGGAGGTCTGTCTTGATAATTCCCCTGTTGCCTGAAATTGCGGTAGCCAACATAACCGTTCTGATTGTTGCTGAAGCCCTGTTGAACGAAATTGACTTCTTCAGCAGACTAGACTTCTGTTTTACCAAAATTCTGGCATCGACCTCCATTATGCACACAAGCTCCACACCACTCGCAATCGGCAACGTAGACAGCGGCTGCCGGTGGCTTGATGGGTGTAGTAGACTTCTTCAGATGCTTCTCTACTTCTGCCTTGATAGTAGCTTCGAGATCGAGCTTGCTTCTTGATCCATCAGATTGTCGCTCCCAGTTCCTCGACTTGGAAGCACAGTTCGCGAAATGAAGAAGAGCAGCTTCAGGTGTAAGTGTAGTGCAATCCCCTTCAGCTAGGGAATTGACCCATTTGGCAGATTCTTCTCGAAGACCTCGAGCAAAGATTTCAGCTAATTACCTCTGCTCGAAACCGTGATGAGGACAATTGTAGAGAAGTTCTTGGAGTTCATTCCAAGTATCATATAAGCTCGTTCCTTCCTTCTGAGAGAATCGGGCGATGCTGTCCTTGAAGGCTGTTGTCCTGGCAGGAGGGAAGCACTCTTCGACGAAGTCCTGAGCAAGAGTCTCCCAGTTGGTGTAGTAGCCAGGTGGTTTGCCAGTAAGCAACCTCTTAGTTGCGCCTTTCAGAGAGAATGGGAAAGCTCTCAAGCAGAGAGTGTTCTTGTCGAGATTTCCATTCTTGAAAGTGCTACAGTGATCAAGGAAGTCCGCTAGATGAGTGCACAGATTATCTAGTTGCCTGCCTTCAAACTGTAGATCCCTAAAGATCATAGTAAAGAATGGAATCTTGATCTCATAGTCAGGATCTCCTTCAATGCGCGGCACGACGATAGAAGATCGAATGCTAGTCGCGCTCGGCTTGTTGTAGTCAGCTAGACTCTTCGGTGCAACTGGTGGTGGTGGTTGACCGCATGGTGGTGGTGGTGGTGGTAACTGATCATCCATAGTAGGAGATGGAGGAGGTGAAAGTGACTCGGTGTATGAAGCGGATGAAGATGACGGTGAAGATGGAGATGAGGAACTCTCCTTCAGTTCCTCGATCTTGATCGGAGTGACGGATGGAGGTGGATTGGTTATGCCTCTCCTTAGAATCTGTGATTGCTTTGGTGGGGCATAACTGCCTGGTCTCTCTACACTCTTAGCATTGTTGTCCTAGCAGTTTGAGAGTACGTGAGCGGGCGGTGGTGCATACACCTGTGAACAACCTACAAATAACAAAAACAAACAAAACCAGTGTAAAATCGAAGTGGATGGAAAGGTGAAAGATGGAAAGTAGAAGAATAAGATGCCAGATCTTCTTTCGAACAATGAAAAGAAGTCCCTGGCAACGGCGCCAATTTGACGAACGATGCAGAGCGGGTTTATCAAATAACTACCAAGCTGGAAGCTAGGGTGAATCGTATTCCATAGGTCTTCTAATGATTGACTACTCAAATATAGAGGCAAATTACTCAGGTTTAACACTTTGTGCGTGGTGTGAGTTCCACAACTTCTAATTCTAAGAAATGCACGGAAATTAAAAATTAAAACTGAAAACAGATTGAAAGATTGGTTGATTAAACAAAGATGACAGACAAGCTTAGACTTTGAATCCCCCTTCGTTCACCAAAGCATTGGCAATCAACAGATCAGCGGATTTCAATTCTCATTCAATCAATTCTAAGAGACCACCATAACTCCCTACCCTTAGGTTTAAGACTGGCGAACGTTCGCTCTATCCGATCTAGTTACCAAGATTAATTAGCCGCCCGGGTACGGTCTCCTCTCGCAATGACTTAACTAACTGGTGCGATTACTAACGATTTATGAGTTACTCTTGCAGTGGATTAACCCTAACTGGTTCCTACGAAAGGCACACTCCAATGATTAGGTTAATTGTTCGATTTGATGTTTTAAAGTAAGGTGAGCGTTCGCTTCTATCCTTAGCTTATCAAGAATCTAATCTAGGTGATCAATCCAGACAAGAAACATGAACAATGAAGAACAAATCATAGATGAAAGAGAAACTGATTGAACTTTGAATCTAATCACCGCCGATCCGTGACCGCTTTAAAGCCCTGGGTCACTTAGGGTTCATCTAGTCTAAGCTCTACGAGTTTAGCTACTCATGTTCATACAAAAAGAATCAAAGGCAAAGACAGAGTTCATCTTGAACAGAGGAAGAACAGAAAAGGATCTGAAAAACCAAATTAAGATGACTTTGGCAGAACTTCGATCTCCGGTAATCTGCAATCCTAGCTCCGAGTCTTCGAGATGAAAGGGATGGCGTCACGATCTCTTCCTGGCTCTTCAAACTCTAAACTCTACTCAGAACTCTTGTGAATCCTTGAAGTATTTTGTATTAACTTGTATTATGAGGTATGGGCCGCCGGTTAAGTATTTATACTTAACCCTAATACCGCCAGATTTTGCATGGAATTTTTGCCAAAAACCTAAGGGATTTTTCGCCGAAAATTCCTTTGTAAATGGGTTGACCGCTCGGCTGTATTCTCCTGTGATTTTCAGACCGCCGGTTCTCGGTGAAAACTTGGTGTTTTCACCAAAAAGTTCTTCTTGCAAGCTCTGCCGATTTCTTCATGAGTTTTCGTCAAAAACCTGAAGGATTTTTTGCCAAAAACTTCAGTGTAAATGGGAGCAGGATTTGGTTTGACTTGATTGACTCCTTGGATTGATTCTGGTGCGATTCCTTGAGGTTCCAACGCCTTAGACACGTCCTTGGCTACTATATATGATGGCAAAAATCTGTGCTAACATGAAAATACTAGAAAACCATCAAATAGACCCGAAATGGGCCAAAGTAACACAAATGGCACGAGATAGAGTAGTTGAGTGAATATTCGCTATTCTACCCTAAAAACCATGTCTTAAGCAAGGAAATGTCGCTTAAATGAGGCTGATAATCACGTCAAATCGAGTGTCATTAGAGGCAGCACATGAAGGCGTCTCCTTCTACCTTGGCAGGGTGTACAAGGCGTTCACCTACGATGAGTTTGCAGCTAACCTTGGCATCCCCAGGAGCATTACGAGGGTCACCACCTCGGCTGGGAGAACAACACTGGCAATGGAGAGGAGTATGATGCGCTCTGGAGCCACATGACTGGAGTGCCAAACGATCATACCACGTCACATAAGTCAGTTAAGTCACTCTCTCACCCTCTCTATCATTTTATCCATATGGTTTGGCGACGATCTCTTTTGTTTGCTCCAGAGAAGAGTCGCCACCACATCAGCAGAGAGGAGCTCCTTCTTCACCACGCCATCTGGGAGGGTTATCCTCTTCATCCCGGATGGGTGCTTGCCCGCATATTCCGCTAGAAGACTCAGAAGCCGAGGCCGCCTAGCTCACTCCTTGGTGGCAACTTTGTTGGCCGACTCATCATCTCACTCGATCTCAGCCAGTCATATGGCCCGGACGTCCCATGATGCAGAGTATACACCGTCGGAGGTGATTTGGCGGTCGAGTACGCCCTTGAGTTGGACCTTGGTCCACAGGTAGCGGCAGATCCTCCCTTCCAGCACGAGGAAGAATCGGAGGAAGAAGATGATTCTGAGGAGGAGCAGCCTCAGCCGGAGCCGGAGTTCGATGATCATATACCCTCGCCACATCATCAGGCAGGGTATGCATACCAGCACCAGGTGCCCATTCCAGATCCATACCAGGTGCCTCATCCTCAGCACCGACCGCATCCAGCTGACGTTGGAGAGCTGTATGAGCGAATCCAGCAGTGGCAGATCAATGATAACGCCACTCAGGATGCCAGATGGATTATTATGCAGCAGCACATGCTCCGCACTGATGAGAGGTATGAGGCGCAGCTGGCGTGGCAGCGGCAGGTTGGCGACGCCCTCCACATTCCCCCTCCCGATGCGCTTGACCAACAGTGATCGGGTTGTATTCCTTTTCTGGTCCTTTATTTTTATTTTCTTCTTTTCAGATTTTGATCCAACTTTTTTCTGTGTGGATCCGGGACACTTGTCCCGGTCTCCTTTTTATCTTTCTTTTGTTTTTGTTTTGCAGGCAGTTGGGAGATTCCCTTTGCTTCGCTTCGGTAGATTCCCTCTGCTCCGAGGATCCGTGCTCATCCCCTACACCAACCATCTCAGTCCAGGTTCTTCTACTTCACTCTTCACTCTAGTTTTAGTCCTGTGAGGACACAGTATGATTTAAGTGTGGGGTAGGATGCTAGAGAACCTTGCATGAACTTGATTGCCATTGATTGTGTTTTTGTGTGCCTCATGGTCCCTTTCCAGTCTCTCTAGCATTAGAATGGCTCAGTTCTTGATTTTTGATGTTAAGTTGTTGTTCAATCTTTCATAATGATGCTTAGACCGCTTAACCTAGAACTTGAGAACCAATGTGTATACTTTGATGCTAAATTTCCTGGTCATAACAGATTTTATAGAATCACACTTGTAGTTTGTAGCCTTGATTGCATGAAAATGACCGAATCCGACTAGCAAACCAAATGTAAGCTTTTGATCCATTGCACATAACTTGCAATTTCAATTCTTTTTGAGTTGTTTTCTGTTTGCTTGAATGAGTTAGAATTTGCATGAGACCTACTCGAGACCACACGATGACACGAGTTCTAGAATGATAGGGGCACCTAGATTCAGCTACTAAGCTAGATAGCCTACCTAACGTTAAATCCATTAGGTGTAAACCCTTGAGCTTGGCCTGTTGCTTCGGTTCGATATACATTACAGCCATTTCCCATTCTTTCATTCCTCGTTGATCCCCTGTGGTTGTAGTTCTAGATTGGCCTACCGGAAGTCGGTTTGTGGTAACCTGCCTATAGCCATTAAACAGGTGGTCTTAGCTATTAAGTCCAAACGTGTAAACCCCTCTAGCAACTAAAAGAAAGAATCGGCACAAAGAAAAAAAAGAGAAGAAGAAAAACAATAGAAAGTTTCAAAAAAAAGAAAACAGAAAAATCAGAAAAGTTTCAAGTTTAGTTCAATAACGTTATTCTCCTTACATATGGAAGAACGAAGTCAAAAGAAAATTTAAAAGGAAAAAATGTGTAAAGAAAATAAAGTGCTAGGTTGCTTGAGGGTATCATAGGACGAGCATTCACTATTCCACCCGTGTCTGGTTAGACGGTAGGAAGCCATAGGCTAGATTTGAGGGAAGTTAGTCGAGAGCTAAACCGCACCAAAGCCATCATCATACATTCCCAACATCCATCTCATCATAAACCCTTGTAGTGTAGAATTCGTTACGGTCCTAGCAGGGAAGTCCTTCTTGACTAGTTACTCGTGTTGTAACAGTGGTGGGGATGTGGTCGAATTGCAAACTTATGACAGAATTCAGTAACAAAAAATGATTGAGAGCAGAAACACGTCCTTAAACACAGAGAGTGAGAATTTCCCGTTTACTAAATATTTCCTGTGTGAGGAGTCTGGTCGGTCAGGTCAAATTCGTGCATAATTGGTTGCTATTACTTGTCGTGTGCAGTTTTTAGTGAGACCAGGTTGTTTGGTTGATCAGTATGCATGTTAGGTTTCTTGTTCTAGGAATTATCTATCTAATAATTCATTGTGTATGCTTGAACTCCAATTTAACTAATCTTATCATTTGTGAACGTGAGCATTTCTATTCAATTTGCTTACGAACAAGCAAAAGCTTAAGTGTGGGGTATTTTGATGACATCGATTTGACGTGATTATCAGCCTCATTTAAGCGACATTTCCTTGCTTAAGACATGGTTTTTAGGGTAGAATAGCGAATATTCACTCAACTACTCTATCTCGTGCCATTTGTGTTACTTTGGCCCGTTTCGGGTCTATTTGATGGTTTTCTAGTGTTTTCATGTTAGCGCGGGTTTTTGTCATCAAATAAAGTAGCCAAGGACGTGTCTAAGGCATTGGAACCTCGAGGAATCGCACCAGAATCGATCCGAGAAGTCAATCAAGTCGAATCAAATCCTACCCCGATTTACACTGCAGTTTTCGGCGAAAAATCCTTCAGGTTTTCGCCGAAAACTCAAGAAGAAATCTGCTGAGTTCAACAAAGAGAAGTTTTTAGCGAAAACTCCAAGTTTTCCCCGAGAACCCTAAGGTCCGAAAAACACAAGAGAATCAGCCGACGGACGCCTTCATTTACACTCAAGTTTTCGGCGAAAACTCAACAAGTTTTCGGCGAAAACTCAAGGCAAAATCCGGCGGTATTAGGGTTAAGTACAAATACTTAACCGGCGGCCCAATAACAGATATATGTCAGAATACATCATATTTTTAGAATTCTCACAAGTTCTGGAGCAGAATTTATAGTTCGAAGAGCCAGGAAGAGATCGTGACACCATCCCTTCGCCTCGGAGACTCAGAGCTAGGATTGAAGATTACCGGAGATCGAAGCTTCGCCTGAGTCGTCTTAATTAGGTTTTTCAGATCCTTTTCTGTTCTTCCTTTGTTCAAGATGAACTCTGTCTTTGTCTTTGATTCTTATGTTATGAACATGAGTAGCTAAACTCGTAGAGCTTAGACTAGATGAACCCTAAGTGACTCAGGGCTTTAAAGCGGTCACAGATCGGCGGTGATTAGATTCAAAGTTCAATCAGTTTCTCTTTCATGTTTGATTTGTTCTTCTTTGTTTGTGTTTCTTGTCTGGATTTATCACCTAGGTTAGATTCTTGTTAAGCTAAGGATAGAAGCGAATGCTCACCTTACTTTAAAACATCAAATCGAACAATTAACCTATTCATTGGAGTGTGCCTTTCGTAGGAACCAGTTAGGGTTCATCCACTGCAAGAGTAACTCATAAATCGTTAGTAATTCCACCAGTTAGTTTAGTCATCGCAAGAGGCGACCGTACCCGGGCAACTAATTAATCTTGGTAGCTAGATCGGATAGAGCGAATGTTCGTCAGTCTTAAACCTAAGGGTCGGGAGTTATGGTGGTGTCTTAGAATTGATTCAACGAGAATTGAAATCCGCTGATCTGTTGATTGCCAATGCTCTGGTGAACGAAGGGGGATTCAAAGTCTAAGCTTGTCTGTCATCTTTGTTAAATCAACCAATCTTTCGATCTGTCTTTCAGTTTTAATTTTTAATTTTCGTGCATTTTCTAGAATTAGAAGCCGTGGAACTCACACCACGCACAACCTGTTTAAACCCGAGTAATCTGCCTTTATATTTGTTGTTTATGTTTCTTGTCTGGACTGATCACCTAGATTAGATTCTTGTTAAGCTAAGGATAGAAGCGAACGCTCGCCTTACTTTAAAACGCCAAATCAACAATTAACCTATTCATTGGAGTGTGTCTTTCGTAGGAACTAGTTAGGGTTAATCCACTGCAAGAGTAACTCATAAATCGTTAGTAATTCCACCAGTTAGTTTAGTCATCACAAGAAGCGATCGTACTCGGGCGGTTAATTAATCTTGGTAGCTAGATGATGAACGTTGTAGGACGTATCAAATAACTAATCTACCAAGGTAGACTAGATCATATTCTACTCGAGGTCTCTTCTTCTTGTCTACTCAAATATGTTGGCAAATTACTCAGGTTTAAACACAAGTTATGCGTGGTGTGAGTTCCACGACTTCTAATCTAAAAAAAATAGGAAAGTTAAAATGAAATCAAAAGTTTGACTAATGAGAAGATAGACGAGCTAGATTTCGAATCCCCCTTAGATCACCAAGACAACGGCAATCACAAGACCAGCAGTTTTCAATTCTAATTCAATCGGTTTCTAAACACCACCATAACTCATGACCCTTAGGTTTAAGACTGGCGAACGTTCGCTCTATCCGATCTAGGTACCAAGATTAATTAGTCACCCGGGTACGGTCGCCTCTCGCGACGACTAAACTAACTGGTGGAATTACTAACAATTTATGAGTTACTCTTGCAATGGATTAACCCTAAATGGTTCCTACGAAAGGCACACTCCAATGAATAGGTTAATTGGTTGAATTTGTGTTTTAAAGAGAGGCGAGCGTTCGCTTTTATCCTCAGCTTAATAAGAATCTAAACTAGGTGATCAAGGAAGACAAGTTTATGCGCCAAAGCAGGGAAGCTGTCTGGGGACAAACCCTAACTCAACACAAACCTAATCTAGGCGATCAACCAGAAAAGAAACATAAACAATCAAGAACAAAACAACCATGTAAAGAGAAACTGATTGAAGTTTGAATCTAATTACCGCCAATCCGTGACCGCTTTAAAGCCCTGGGTCACTTAGGGTTCATCTAATCCAAGCTCTACAAGTTCAGCTACTCATAACGATAACAGAAGAATCAAAGGCAACAAAGGAAATCATCATACAGAGGAAGAACAGATAAGAACTGAAAAACCTAATTCTGACGACTCCGGCGAAGCTTCGATCTCTTGGATCTTCAACTTTAAGCTCCGAGCTCTCCGAGGTGGAAGGATGGCGTCACGATCTCTCCATGGATCTTCGTACTCTCTAAACTCTATCTATCGTGTAACATCCCCGCTCAACCGAACGGTTCGGAACTCAAGTTTGGATGGTTTAGACATTGGAAACTATGTTCTTGAGGCCCCATCGAAGTCCGGGACGTTCATAGTTCAGTCGGGTCGAAGATGCAAGCGAGTACGCGAAAATTTGTCAAGGTGGGCAGACCATGATACATGGCCGTGTACCATGATACATGGCCGTGTATCATGATACACGCCGTGTATCATGACCTGACCATAAAAGATGATTTTCACAGAAATTCACAATTTTCGCCTCTTTCTCTTTCCCCGAAAATCCTTTTGACGAACCAAAAACCCCCTTAGCTTCAATCCTTGATTCCGGGAGTTGTAGAGGTCCGATTGATGATCCATTTCCTGCTACGTGTTTGTGGCGATGAGAGGAAGAGATAACTAGTCGTGGTTCTGGGTATTTAGGATAGAGGTGCTGTCAGTGGCAGAAGGAAGAGATACGAGTTCGGAGTTGTAGAACTTGGCGGTTCGGGTTCCGGGAGTTGTTTTAGAGCATCGTCTTCTTGTCAGGTGAGGGTTTAGGGTGCGATAGGTAGTGTGGTCGGTGTGAGTAGTTTCAATTTCAACCTAGATGAACATAGGATTGCATGAATTGGAAGAGAGTAAAAGGGGATTTTGTACTGCGATTGATTGATGTATAATTCTGATGATTGGTGGTTGTTGTATGCTTGTTGACATGATGAATTGTGTGATGATAGCGGGCTGTTTGTTATGTGCCATGAATGGGGGAAATATTAACCTTTAAGCTTAATGGATTGGATGTAGTAACGAGTGTAGGTGGGTTGGGCTGTGATGCTGTAACTGTATTTCTGCTTGAAATTGTTAATCTGTGTTTGCAGGAGGGTGGTCCTGCCAATGTGGGGTCGCCCTTAATTGATGAACAGGTGGATGGCTCCACCAATGTGGGGTTGTCCAATGAAGGACGTACAGGAGGGTAACCCTACGACTCATGACATGGCTTCCCCTGTACATGCAGGTGGGGGTGGCCGGTGAGCTAGCCGTTTACCCTTAAACTGTTTGTGCTGTGGGAGACGTTGAATGTCTTGTGATGTGTGGTTATGTGTGATGTGGGATTACTGAATGATTTGGATTGTGTTGGTTTATGTGATGTTGGGATTGAGATGATGCTAGGTGTTGATGTATGAATTATGCAACATGCCTTTTCGGTAGAATTGATGATGCGTATGAAAGTGGTTGTTAATGTGTTTAGTTTGGTAGACTATGACTTAGAACTGGCTACTGGAATTGGTAGGGAATGTAGGTATGGAATTGGACAATAGAATTGGTACATGGAATTGACTTAAGGAATTGGTGAATGGAATTGAGTAATGGAATTGGGTGGTGTGATTGCATGAACTAGTTGAACTGGGGTTATACGATTGATTTGAATGAAATTGATGCTGTGTGTGATGGTCATTGATAGTGTGCCTTGTGGTTATTGTAATAAGGTTGGAGTCTTGGATGTGGATTGGTAAATGGTTGAGGAGAATGAGGATGTCAGAATTGGTCGAATTGTGGCTAGGAATCGTGTTAGATGAAATATGTGAACTAGATAGATTATGTGTTTTAATCTAGTAACGCTCAATAGGAAAGTTGAAATGGTAAATTGATGTTGTCGTGATTGTTACTGATATGTGGTGGTGGTTGACTTGTGTGACTGTATGGTTAACTAGGTGGCTAGAAATGGGAGTAAGGAGTTGAATGGACTTAGAATGGAATTAGGTCTTGCATGAACCTATGAGAGTAAACTGAATGACTGCTTTGTGATTGATATATGACGATTGTGCTGATTTAGGTGTGATGTGGGATTGGGATGGAAAATGATGACTAATGACTTTGAACCAAAAATGTGAGATAGGATGGGTTGGGATGAACTTAATTTCTATCGTTGTCGGTTGTGGTTTAGTGTAGAGTTGTAACATGAGTTGGATACGTGGAATTGGTTGAGTGGAATTGTGCTGTGTAATTCTGTTGTGTAACTGTGTTGTGGAATTGTGTAGTGGAATTGTGCGGTGGAATCGGTGTATGGAATTGGTACATGGAATTGGCCAAAGGAATTGGGACTTGGTTTGATTGATTGGAATTGCATTGTTGATTTGTGTAATTGATTTGGATTGTGATATATGGATTGAGGTTTGGAATTGGATTAATGTTGAAATTGATGGTGGAACTGTTGATGGTCTTGATGATGTGAATTGGATGGAATTGAGGAGAAATTGATGAATGGGATTGGTAGACTAATTTAAGGGATGAATTGATTGATGTGATTAAATGAAAAGTTAGAATCTGAAGGAGCCTGCACTGCCCCCTAAAACTGCACTGTGGGTGCTAAGTGCCTCTTCGAGGGAAAGAGGCGCGGTCACGTCTTCAAGGGAAAGCCGTGATTTGTTTGGTTGAGTCAAGTTTATGATTCCTTCATGGGAAAGGTCTCGTGGTATCCTCCAAGGGAGAGGATGCGTCTTGGACCTCTCCAGGGGAGAGAGGCACTACAAAAATCTGACCGTTTAGCGTCGGTCGGAACCGAGCTTTAGCGTCGGTCATCGACCGACGCTAAATAGTTTAGCGTCGGTTAAAAAAGCGACGCCAAATCCTGCGACGCTAAATTTTAGCGTCGGTTGTAATGCGACCGACGCTAAATAAACCACGACCGACGCTAAAAATGGGTTGACCGAATGGGTAGCTGACCAACCCAATTTTTCATTTTTGCTTTCTATTTTCATTTTTAATATTCGTTTTTTAGTTTCATTTTTTATTTTTGTTTATTACTTTCATTTTTTTATTTTCATTTTTATTTTTATTTTTTTCAGATCTAGGTTTTTTCTAGATCTGGGTTTTTTCCAGATCTTGTTTGGGAACTAGTTTCGAGGCTTTGTCAAGTTGTTGTCATCCAAGTCGATTGGGATCCAGTTTTGAGGTTTCGAAGGCGGCTGGCGGTAGCTTGGATGCGGATGGCTGGAGGAGGAAGTGAAGGCGGCTGGTGGTGGCTGTGATGAGGATGGCTGGAGGAGGAAGTGAAAGCGGCTGGTGGCGGCTGGGATGTGGAGGCCGGAGGTGGGTTTAAGGAGGAGGAAGTGAGGGTTTGAGGAGGAGGACTTGAGGAGGAGAAGGAAGAGGGTTTGAAGAGAAGGAGAGGGGTGGTTGGGAGAGTTGAGGATGAGGGTGGTGGTTGGGAGAGTTGAGTAGGAGGAGGAGGGTGGAGGAGGAGGAGGATGGTGGTGGTTGGGAGAGTTGAGGAGGAGGAGGAGGGTGGTGGTGGGAGGAGGGTTGAGAGAGTGGAGGAGGGTTTGAGAGAATTGAGGGGGACAAGAGGGTTGAGAGAATGAAATTTCCGTCCATTTGGGGGATTTAATTAGGTCCGGAATTTAGCGTCGGTCGATGAGCGACGCTAAATCATGTCGGCAAGCGATGCTAAATCTGGTTTTGGGCAAGGGCTCCGTTTCTGACCCAAAACCAGATTTAGCGTCGGTCGATGAGCGACGCTAAATCATGTCGGCAAGCGACGCTAAATCTGGAAGGGCTCTGTTTCTGACCCAAAACCGGATTTAGCGTCGGTTTTTTGTAGAATTTAGCGTCGGTCGATGACTGACCGACGCTAAACTCCAGTCAAACGCGAGTCAATGCTTTAGCGTCGGTCATTTCAGCGACCGACGCTAAAGTCTTTCGTTGTAAGCGACGCTAAACCCCTCTTTTTTGTAGTGAGGTGCGTCGGGCCGGCAGGGGTGGTGCAGGATAAACTCCTTATGGCGCCTAATGAACTCATCTAGATAATCACTTGAGATACATGTGTGTGTGTGTGTGTGTGTGTGTGACTGGTGTATGTTGTGTGTGTCAGATTGTACTTGTGCGATGCTTCTGATGAGCTGTGGTCGGTGTTGGATTGTATGTGAATGGATTGCGTGGTTGAGCTGAGCTGTAACTTTGATGTTGAACGCTTCATGTTTTTGATGATGTTAGGAATGCTGAACTATTAATATGGAGAGATGCCTAATAACTCACCTAGAATGTAATGAGTCGAGTCGTGTCATGACTGTGTGATGTGTTGAGTCTGTGGAACAGAGTTTGGGTTGGATTGTGCTTGGTTGATGTCGGTAACTGTGAATCTGTGAATCTGTGAATTGTGTGTTGTGTGGTTGTTGGATGAATGTGCTATTAGTGTCGGAAGATATTCTGTGGCTAAGTGTCGTATCATGTGTCGGATGACTCCGTTGATGATGTTGTATTGAGGATTGATGACTTGAGTACATTGCTGAATTTTATTAATTGTATATACACCGGTGGAGGTAAGTTCTTGTGTGATCACCTAGTAGCATGTTAGGAATTAAAAAGAGAATGGTTGTGTCAGATCCCGTTGATTGTTTGTGTGCGAAGTTGGGATCGCTCTTAGGCTAGGTTCAGCGCATAGTTAAACCCAGTGGGTTCACTCAGTTTCATTAGGAAGCTGATCCCGCCTAGTTTCTCTTTTCAGGTGTTCGGTTGAGTTCGGAGGAGTTACAGTTTGGAGTTGTGCAAGGAAGATTAGGAAGCTACTTTGGAGTGACCATTGTTTTGAGTTTTGTATTTTCAGTTGACACCTTTGGTTGGGAACTTTGTAATCGATTTGAGCTTTGGTTTCAAATTTTGGATTTAGTGTAATGAAGGCCTTCGGTTGTCTTTGATCTTTTTAATGAAGAGTTGTTCCTTTTTCCGCTGCATTTTTACCCCTTTATTTAAATGTCGTATCTTTGAGTAACACTCAAACCGGTTCGACCTCGGGTAAACCCTAGTCTGTATTGGAAGGATGTTACATATCGACCCTAGTGTTGGCTGACTCTCAAAAGTCTGCTTTGTGAATAGTTGTTGGAATAATCCTCCCAATTGAATATTATGAGGTATATTTGATTTTGGGCCGCCAGTTAAGTATTTATACTTAACCCTAAGTCTGCCGGATTTGCCTGGATTTTTTGGCGAAAACTTAAGGAGTTTTCGCCGAAGACTTCTTTGTAAAATGCTGCTTCCGTCGGCTGATTCTCCTATGATTTTCGGACTTAGAGTTTTCGGCTAAAACTTTGACTTCTCGCCGAAAACTTCCTCTTGCAAGCTCTGCCGATTTCTTCTGTACTTTTCACCAAAAACCTGAGGAGTTTTCACCGAAAACTGTAGTGTAAAACGGGGCAGGATTTCTGTTGACTTGATTGACTTCTTGGATTGGTTCTGGTGCGGTTTCTCGAGGTTCCAATGCCTTAGACACGTCCTTGGCTACTTTATTTGACTGCAAAAACCTGTGCTATCATGAAAACACTAGAAAACCATCAAATAGACCCGAAATGGGCCAAACTAACCAAATCGGTAGGAAATAGGGCAGTTGAGTGAATATTCGCTATTTTACCCCTAAAACCACGTTTCAAGCAAGGAAATTGATGACACTCGATTTGACGTGATTATCAGCCTCATTTAAGCGACATTTCTTTGCTTAAGACATGGTTTTTAGGGTAGAATAGCGAATATTCAATCAATTGCCCTATCTCGTACCATTTGTGTTACCTTGGCCCGTTTCGGGTCTATTTGATGGTTTTCTAGTGTTTTTATGTTAGCACATGATTTTGCGATCAAATAAAGTAGCCAAGGACGTGTCTAAGGCATTGGAACCTCGAGGAATTGAACCGGAATCGATCCAAGGAGTTAATCAAGTCAAACAATTCCTGCCCCGGTTTACACTGATATTTTCGGCGAAAATCCCTTGATATTTTCGCCAAAAATCCATGAACAAATGCACTGATGCCGAGTGAAGGAAGTTTTCGGCGAAAACTTATAGTTTTCGGACCGAGAACCTTTTCGGCAAAAATCACAGGAGAAGTCAGCCAAGGGACCTTCCATTTACAAGCATATTTTCGGCGAAAATAACCCTTTATTTTCGGCGAAAATATCAGAACAAATCAGGCGACTTAGGGTTTAAGTATAAATACTTAAACCGGCGGCCCAGGAAAGAATCATCAATCATCAATCATTCTTCATATTTTCACAAATCAGACTTTTGAGAGTCAGCCGACTCTAGGGTCGATAGATAGAGTTTAGAGAGTTCGAAGATCCGTGGAGAGATCGTGACGCCATCCTTCCACCTCGGAGAACTCGGAGCTTAAAGTTGAAGATCCAGGAGATTGAAGCTTCGCGGGAGTCATCAGAATTAGGTTTTTCAGTTCTTATCTGTTCTTCCTCTGTATGATGATCTTCATTGTTGCCTTTGATTCTCTTGTTTCTGATATGAGTAACTGAACTCGTTGAGCTTAGATTAGATGAACCCTAAGTGAACCAGGGCTTTAAAGCGGTCACGGATCGGCGGTGATTAGATTCGAAATTCAATCAGTTCTTTTTCATGTTTGATTTGTTCTTCCTTGTTCATGTTTCTTGTCTGGATTGATCACCTAGATTTGATTCTTGTTAAGCTAAGGATAGAAGCGAACGCTCGCCTTACTTTAGAACATCGAATTGAACAATTAACCTTATAATTGGAGCGTGCCTTTCGTAGGAACCGGTTAGGGTTAATCCACTGCAAGAGTAACTCATTAATCATTAGTAATTGCACCAGTTAATTAAGTCGTTGCGAGAGGTGACCGTACCCGGGCGGCTAGTTAATCTTGGTAGTTAGAACGGATAGAGCGAACGTTCGCCGGTCTTAAACCTAAGGGTAAGGAGTTATGGTGGTGTATAGAAACCGATTGAATTAGAATTGAAAACCGCTGATCTGTTGATTGCCAATGCTCTGGTGATCTAAGGGGGATTCGAAATCTAAGTTCGTCTATCTTCTCGTTAGTCAACCTTTTACTTTTCTGTGTTTTATTTTCTTTTGTTCATTAGATTAGAAGTCGTGGAACTCACACCACGCACTAAGTGCTTAAACCTGAATAAATTGCCAGCTTCTTTGAGTAGTCAAGAAGAAGAGACCTCGAGTAGAATACGATCTAGTCTACCTTGGTAGATTAGTTATTTGATACCGCTAATACTGCAGCTATCAGAAATGTCGCTTAAATGAGGCTGAAAATCACGTCAAATCGAGTGTCATGAAAATACCCCACACTTAAGCTTTTGCTTGTCCTCAAGCAAACTAAACTAGAACACACTCAAATTCACAAATGACACGAGATTAAACTGAGATTCAATTTTAACGATTTGGTTTAGACTGTTCCACGTAGAAACTCAACCTACACATGCAAGAACGTCAACCAAACAAGTTTTCGATCTCACTAATTTCTGAACACTTCAAGTTGTAGTTTTTTTTTATGAATTAGTGGTTTCATTTCATCAAAAAAACAGATAAGTACAAAACTGAAGTAGAAAACTATAAACTATAGCTACACAAAAAAGGAGCTACTATGTACAACTAAGGAATTCTAATTCCTCTTTTCTACCTCTTGCAAAAGATCTCAAGTCCCCATCAATTTGCTCAATACTTCTATCTATATTCAATCTTAGCCCCCCATAAAGCACTGCACACCTTGTACGCCAGATGCAATTAAGCAACATTATAATCTTCAGGCGTTTAACCCTTGTGCTGACCGAGGAATCACCCCAAATCATGCTATCACCAACCACTTCCACCCAGCTCTCCTAGCTATTTCAGGCAGAACATCAGCAACTAAGCTCTGAGAGAAGCTGCAATCAAAGAAAATATGATCCTGAGTCTCCACATGAATAACCGACTACCATAATCAAAGTAGTAGTTTTAACAAAGCTCGTTTCTTGGCAAAACAATAAATCATAATTAACCGACTACGATAACACCAATTCTAATAAAAAAGACTTTAAGCTCTAGCCATGATCACTACAAAAAAAAGCTCTTTAGCGTCGCTTACCGGGGAAGAGTTTAGCGTCGGTCGATTAAAAACTGACGCTAAACCCTTGACTCGCGTTTGACCAAGGGTTTAGCGTCGGTCGACAAGAGAACGATGCTAAAACTGACCAACCGACGCTAAATATGGTTTTCAGTTAGAAACGAAGCTAACCAGCTTTGGCGTCAGTTACCGACATGGTTTAGCGTCGGTCGGCGACCGACGCTAAAACACATATATATAAAAACCTCTCAGCCGCCACCATCCTTCTTCTTCTTCCTTTCTTCTTCCTCTTCTCTTTTTCTGAAACTTTTTATGAAATTTTTCTTCTTCTTCTTCCTTTTCCAGATCTCCTCCATCTTTTTTCTTCCTCCTCCACCTTCTTCTTCCACTTTCTTCTTCTTCCTTTTCCAGATCTCCTCCATCTTTCTTCTAACTCCTCCACCTTCTTCTTCCTTTTCCAGATCTCCTCCATCTTTCTTCTTCTTCCTTTCTTCTTCCTCCTCCACCTTCTTCTTCCTCTTCCTCTTCTTCCTTTTCCAGATCTCCAGATCCAGCCTTCCTCTTCTTCCTCTTCCCTCTTCCTCTTCTTCTCCTCTTCCTCTTCTTCTCCTCTTCTTCTCATCTTCTCTATTTCTTCCCAGCCATCAGTCTCCAGTCATCTGTCGCCGTCATCGGCGCCGCTGCCGCCGCCATCGCCGCCGCCACCACCACCATCATCACGTTGATCGGTCAAGGATTGACTGATTGGACAAGTAGTGACCAAAAGGGCGACCTAATAAATTTAAGTGACCAAATTGTATAACTAGAAAATGGAGTGACTGGTTGGACATTAATAGAAAATGGAGTGACAAAATAGAAAATGAAAATAAAAAACAAAAATAAAAAACAAAAACAAAAAAAAATTGGGTTGGTCAGTGACCCATTCGGTCAGGGATTTAGCGTCGCTCGTTATACGGATTTAGCGTCGGTCGCGTGGAGATCGACGCTAAAATTTAGCGTCGGTAGATTTGGCGTCGCTTTTTTTGACCGACGCTAAATCCTTTAGCGTCGGTCAGCAACCGACGCTATCCAGCGTTTCTGACCGACGCTAAACAAGCGGATTTTTGTAATGGATGTGGACGCGGAGGTAGGAAAAGTGGCGTGGTTATGGACTCGACTTCATCCGTTTCTAGATCTGTACGTTACATGTTCTAGCTAGAACCGATTTAAACAACAATTTATTTAAAGTTTCAACTTCTTCCTTCAATTTATTTACTGCATACTAGTGCTCGATACCAAACACTTCACTTAAGTGTTGGACCTTGATAGCTGCAATTTTAGCGGTATCAAATAACTAATCTACCAAGGCAGACTAGATCGTATTCGACTCGAGGTTTCTTCTTCTTGACTACTCAAAGAAGCTGGCAATTTATTCAGGTTTGAACACTTAGCGCGTGGTGTGAGTTCCACGACTTCTAAACTAATAAGCAAAGGAAAATAAAAGACAGAAAGATTAAAACGGTTGACTAACAGGAAGATTGACGAACTTAGATTTCGAATCCCCCTTAGATCACCAGAGCATTGGCAATCAACAGATCAGCGGATTTTAATTCTCATTCAATCAATTACTAAGACACCACCATAACTCCTTACCCTTAGGTTTAAGACCGGCGAACGTTCGCTCTATCCGTTCTAACTACCAAGATTAACTAGCCGCCCGGGTACGGTCGCCTCTCGCAACGACTTAATTAACTGGTGCAATTACTAATGATTAGTGAGTTACTCTTGCAGTGGATTAACCCTAACCGGTTCCTACGAAAGGCACGCTCCAATTATAAGGTTAATTGTTCAATTCGATGTTCTAAAGTAAGGCGAGCGTTCGCTTCTATCCTTAGCTTAACAAGAATCTAATCTAGGTGATCAATCCAGACAAGAAACATGAACAAGGAAGAACAAATCAAACATGAAAAAGAACTGATTGAAGTTCGAATCTAATCACCGCCGATCCGTGACCGCTTTAAAGCCCTGGGTCACTTAGGGTTCATCTAATCTAAGCTCTACAAGTTCAGTTACTCATATCGGAAACAAGAGAATCAAAGGCAACAAAGAAGATCATCATACAGAGGAAGAACAGATAAGAACTGAAAAACCTAATTCTGACGACTCCCGCGAAGCTTCAGTCTCCTGGATCTTCAATTTTAAGCTCCGAGTTCTCCGATGTGGAAGGATGGCGTCACGATCTCTCCACGGATCTTCGAACTCTCTAAACTCTATCTATCGACCCTAGAGTCGGCCGACTCTCAAAAGTCTGATTCGTGAAAATATGAATAATGATTCGATTCCTCCCTTTGGCTGCCGGCTACTTCTCTTTAAATAGGTACGCTTAGGGTTTCCAATACAGCGTCGGATTGGGAAGATATTTTTGGTGAAAATATAAAGTAATTTTCGCCGAAAACTTTAGTTAAAATCCCCTGTTTGATTTCTTCTATGATTTTCGGCGAAAACTTAAGGAAGTTTTCGCCGAAAACTTCAGTGTAAATCAGCCTGTGAGTTTCTGAAGGTATTTTCGCCGAAATCCTCATAGTCTTTTCGGCGAAAATATTGTGCTGGGCAGTTGGATCTTCGGTTCTGAATTTGGTTTGATTTCTGGTTCACTCCTGGAGGTCTTGAATACATCCATGGCTACGTAAATGCTGGCAAAAATCTGTGCTTTCACAAAAACACTAGAAAACCATCAAATAGACCCAAAAAGGGCCAAAGTAACCAAATCGGTAGGAAATAGGGTAGTTGAGTGAATATTCGCTATTTTACCCCTAAAACCATGTTTCAAGCAAGGGAATGTCACTTAAATGAGGCTGATAATCACGTCAAATCGAGTGTCATCAAATACCCCACACTTAAGCTTTTGCTTGTCCTCAGGCAAACTGAACTAGAACATACTCAAATTCACAAATGACACGAGATTAAACTGAGATTCAATTCTAACAATTTGGTTTAGACTGTTCCACGTAGAAACTTAACCTACACATGTAAGAACATCAACCAAACAAGTTTTTGATCTCACTAATTTCTGCACACTTCAAGTAGTAGTTTTAACAAAGCTCGTCTCTTGGCAAAACAATGAATCATAATTAACCGACTACAATAACACCAATTCTAATAAAAAAGACTTTAAGCTCTAGCCATGATGTGGATGCGGAGATAGGAAAAGTGACGTGGCTATCGACTCGACTCCATCCGTTTCTAGATCTGTGCGTTACATGTTCTAGCTAGGACTGATTTAAACAACAATTTATTTCAAGTTTCAACTTCTTCGTTCAATTTATTTACTGCATACTAGTGCTCGATACCAAACACTTCACTTAGGTGTTGGACCTGCCTAGCTCACAGTATTTGTGCTTATGCTAGTGCTCAACCCGAACACTTCACTTAGGTGTCGGGCTTGCCTAGATTTTTTTTCAGCACTTTAAAGAACTTTACATTGATTTGCACAACTCGAATTTCACCACTCAAACACTTGATTTATCGATTTAACCACTTGATCCTAGCTAGTTATAACTTTTTACACGAGATTTCGAATTGAATTTCCGCCTAATCTCTAGCCACAATCACAGGTGATCGAATATGGAGTGAAAAACATGGGAGAAGCTAGCATTTATCATCTTAGAATGGTGTTATCGAGCTTTGTGATTAACAAGTCAATCAGTTTAATTGATTCGAATTTCAACTACAAGAGTGATTCGTGATCTGTTCTGACCTAGACTCATTTAATATCAGTTCTGACACGTTGGTTACAGGTTCTAAGTGGAACAGTCTAGACGTCATTGTTCAAAATTGAAGTCAATTTAACATCACAAGTCAAGAATTGAGCAATTCTATGCTAGAGAATTTTCAAATTTGAACCACAGAATCATAGATAGCAAGCAAGATCATGCATAATCCTAGACTCCTACCCCACACTTAAACGGTTCTGTGTCCTCACAGAACTAATCTAGAGTAGAGAGATACGAAGAACCTGGAAGGTGATGGTCGGTGTAGCGGATGAGCACGGAGAGTCCGGAGTAGAGCGGAGTAGCTACTCAAGTTCCTACAAAAACAAAAACAACAAAAAGATCAAAAGGATACCGGACAAGTGCCCCGGATCCACACAAAATAAAAGTCGAACAAAGAAGGTTAAGGGGAATTTTGAAAATATTGACTCTTTTTTTGTGGAGGATTGGGTGGTTTTCAAAAGGATTTTCGGCGAAAATAAAAGGGTGTTTTCACCGAAAATTTTAGTTCAAATGCACTGCCGGTTTTTCAAGTGTGTTTTCGCCGAAAATAAGCATGTGGTTTCGCCAAAAATATCAGTTCAAATGGCTGTTCGTTTTCAAAAACTATTTCGCCGAAAACAGTACAAATTCCGGACCAAAAATATGAAACAGGGAGACTCAGTTGAAAATCCAAAAGGTGATTTCGCCGAAAATGGTATTGAAAATTCGCCGAAAATTTTGAACACTACGATTGAAAATATTTTCGCAAACCCGGCAGACTTCAGAAAATCACAGTTAAATCCACAAAAATCGGAAAGATCTCAATCAACTTGCAACTGACTCTATGACACACAGACTACACACGAAAAATATGAAATCAAACAAACAGACACTTTTGGCTCCCCGAAACTGACTCGAACGACGAAAAAGACTGACTCAATAATTCAAAAACGGACTCCAGCCGTGGGTTGCCTCCCACGAAGCGCTCTCTTTTAACGTCCTTGAGCCGGACGGTACCTGTTAGGGACCCCAACTTAGGAGTTCCTTGAAGTCAATCGTTTTCTTCAAGGTTAGCGGTTGAGTGCCATGTAGCACTCCAGACGGGTGATGTAGCCGGTAGTGCTTTAGTAGATCGGGGTTCTGGTTGGATGACCAGTTCTTCTCGAATTCTCCTACTGGAGGAGGAAAGAGGTAGTACGGCGCGGTATTGTCAATGAGCTCCATCTTCTCTACAGGTTGACTCGGCGGAAGTGTAGGTGAGGTTATCTCAATCTCTATGTGCTCCTCTTCGGCTTCAACTTCAAGATGGATTGGCTTTATATCTTCATCAACCACCACCGCCAAGGATTCTTCAACAGATGCTTCTAGCTCGCAATAGTCATGGGTGAGGTTGTCATGTTTATCTTCGTACGGCTCTTGAGCATCTTCTTCCATTAGTGGATTTGGTGGCTCGAGCTCGACATCCATCACATTACGAGCTTGTATAATCGAAAGGAGATCATCCAAGGCGGATACTATTCTCCCCGTCTGTCGTCGATGCTGATGAGCCGGTATATACACCTCTTGATGAATTTGCTGGTCGTGTGTAGCTTCTGGCTCTTTTTCGAAATGCTCTTGAGCATTTTCTTCCATTAATTGCACTAGTCGCTTGAGCTCGGCGTTCCTTGTATCAGCAGCATCGTTCATCGACTGGAGGTTGTCGATCGCGGCTTGGGTGCTTGCCATCCATTGTTGATGCTCATAAGTGTGTAAATCCATCTCTTGGGAGTCTTCAATATATGGTGCTTCATTGATGTACCACTCTTGGTACTGGTCATCCCACCTGTAATCCTGCATAATCAAAACTCAAAAGCACTACCCAGGTAAATCATGGAAATATGGAGGAAAATTAAATGGTAAGGCGGAAAGGTAGAAGAATAATTTGCCAACTCTTCTTTCAAACAATTAGAAGAGTCCCCGACAACGGCGCCAATTTGATGGCTACAGTTTTAGCGGTATCAAATAACTAATCTACCAAGGCAGACTAGATCGTATTCGACTCGAGGTTTCTTCTTTTTGACTACTCAAAGAAGCTGGCAATTTATTCAGGTTTGAACACTTAGCGCGTGGTGTGAGTTCCACGACTTCTAAACTAATAAGCAAAGGAAAATAAAAGACAAAAAGATTAAAACGGTTGACTAACAGGAAGATAGACGAACTTAGATTTCGAATCCCCCTTAGATCACCAGAGCATTGGCAATCAACAGATCAGCGGATTTCAATTCTCATTCAATCAATTACTAAGACACCACCATAACTCCTTACCCTTAGGTTTAAGACCAGCGAACGTTCGCTCTATCCGTTCTAACTACCAAGATTAACTAGCCGCCCGGGTACGGTCGCCTCTCGCAACGACTTAATAACTGGTGCAATTACTAATGATTAGTGAGTTACTCTTGCAGTGGATTAACCCTAACCGGTTCCTACGAAAGGCACGCTCCAATTATAAGGTTAATTGTTCAATTCGATGTTCTAAAGTAAGGCGAGCGTTCGCTTCTATCCTTAGCTTAACAAGAATCTAATCTAGGTGATCAATCCAGACAAGAAACATGAACAAGGAAGAACAAATCAAACATGAAAAAGAACTGATTTAATTTTGAATCTAATCATCGCCGATCCGTGACCGCTTTAAAGCCCTGGGTCACTTAGGGTTCATCTAATCTAAGCTCTACAAGTTCAGTTACTCATATCGGAAACAAGAGAATCAAAGGCAACAATGAAGATCATCATACAGAGGAAGAACAGATAAGAACTGAAAAACCTAATTCTGACGACTCCCGCGAAGCTTCAGTCTCCTGGATATTCAACTTTAAGCTCCGAGTTCTCCGATGTGGAAGGATGGCATCACGATCTCTCCACGGATCTTCGAACTCTCTAAAATCTATCTATCGACCCTAAGGTCGGCTGACTCTCAAATGTCTGATTCGTGAAAATATGAATAATGATTCGATTCCTCCCTTTGGCTGCCGGCTGCTTCTCTTTAAATAGGTACGCTTAGGGTTTCCAATATAGCGTCGGATTTGGAAGATATTTTCGGCCAAAATATAAAGTAATTTTCACCAAAAACTTTAGTTAAAATCCCCTGTTTGATTTCTTCTATGATTTTCGGCAAAAACTTAAGGAAGTTTTCGCCGAAAACTTTAGTGTAAATCAGCCTGTGAGTTTCTGACAGTATTTTCGCCGAAATCCTCATAGTCTTTTCGGCAAAAATATTGTGCTGGGCAGTTGGATCTTCGGTTCTGAATTCGGTTTGATTTCTGGTTCACTCCTGGAGGTCTTGAATACATCCATGGCTACGTAAATGCTGGCAAAAATCTGTGCTTTCACAAAAACACTAGAAAACCATTAAATAGACCCAAAAAGGGCCAAAGTAACCAAATCGGTAGGAAATAGGGTAGTTGAGTGAATATTCGCTATTTTACCCTTAAAACCATGTTTCAAGCAAGGGAATGTCGCTTAAATGAGGCTGATAATCACGTCAAATCGAGTGTCATCAGACCTGCCTAGCTCACAGTATTTGTGCCTATGCTAGTGCTCAACCCGAACACTTCACTTAGGTGTCGGGCTTGCCTAGCTTTGATTTTCAGCACTTTAAAGAACTTAACATTAATTTGAACAACTCAATTACTTTATTTGACCATTTAACCATTTAATCCTAGCTAGTCATAACTCTTTACACAAGATTTCGAATTGGATTTCCATCTAATCTCAAGCCACAATCACAGGCGAACAAGTATGGAGTTAAAACATGGGAGAAGCTAGCATTTATCATCTTAGAATGGTGTTATCGAGCTTTGTGATTAACAAACCAATTAATGCAATTAATTCAAGTTTTAACTACAAGAGTGATCTGTTCTGACCTAGACTCATTTAATATCAGTTCCGACACGTTGGTTACAGGTTCTAAGTGGAACAGTCTAGACGTCATTGTTCAAAATTGAAGTCAATTTAACATCAAAAGTCAAGAATTGAGCAATTCTATGCTAGAGAAATTTCAAAAATGAACCATAGAATCACAGAAAATCAAGCAAGATCATGCATAATCCTAGAATCCTACCCCACACGGTTCTGTGTCCTCACAGAAGTAAGGCGAGCGTTCGCTTCTATCCTTAGCTTAACAAGAATCTAATCTAGGTGGCCAAACCAGACAAGAAACATAGAGAACAAAGAACAAATCAAACATAAAGGAGAAACTGAATGAATTTCGAATCTAATCACTACGATCCGTGACCGCTTTAAAGCCCTGGGTCACTTAGGGTTCATCTAATCTAAGCTCTACGAGTTTAGCTACTCATATTCGATACAGAAGAATTGAAGAAAAACAAAGAATACATCTCAGGTAGGAAAGACAGAGAAGAACTGTAAAACCCAATTTCGATGAATCCTTGTAGCTTCAATCTGCTGAATCTTCAACTCCTAGCACTGGTTCTCCGGGATGGGTGGATGGCGTCACGATCCGTTCCTGGCTCCTCGAACTCTATTCACTCGTCCTCTCCCTAGTCTCTCTTCCAAAGTGTAAGTTCTGAGATAAGAAATCAGCCGCCGGTTTCTGTATTTAAACCTAACCGCGGACCGCTTGATTTCCACTTGAATTTTCGCGGAAAATTTGGGGAGTTTTCGGCGAAAACTCCTGTTAAAATTTTGGCTTTCTCCGTCTGATTCTCCTTGTTGAACTAGCTTGGAGTTTTTGCCGAAAAACTTCTCAGTTTTCGCCGAAAAGTTACTCATGTGAAGAACTGCCAATTTTCTCTTGAGTTTTCTGCGAAAACTCAAGGACATTTTCGCCGAAAACATGCGTGTAAATTGGAGCAGGATTGTGTTGACTTGATTGACTTCTCTGGTTGATTCAAGTGCGATTCTTTGGGGTTCCAATGCCTTAGACACGTCCTTGGCTACTGTATTTGATGGCAAAAACCTTTGCTAACATGAAAACACTAGAAAACCATCAAATAGACCCGAAACGGGCCAAGGTAACACAAATGGCAAGAGGTGGAGCAGTTGAGTGAATATTCACTATTCTACCCTAAAAACCGTGTCTTAAGCAAGGAAATGTCGCTTAAATGAGGCTGATAATCACGTCAAATCGAGTGTCATCAAAATACCCCACACTTAAGCTTTCGCTTGTCCTCAAGCAAACTGACATAGAACACACTCAAATTCACAAATGACAAGAGATCAAACTGAGATTCAATTTCTAACAATTTGGTTTAGACTGTTCCACGTAGAAAGAGTGACCTACACATGCAAGAACATCAACCAAACAAGTTTTTGACCTTACTAATTTCTGCACACTTCAAGTAGTAGTTTCAGCAAAATTCGTTTCTTGGCAAAACAATTAATCATAGTTAACTGACTTCGATAACACCAATTTTAGTCAAAAAGACTTGAAGCTCTAGCCATGATGTGGATGCGGAGGTAGGAAAAGTGATGTGGCTATCGACTCGACTTCGTCCGTTTCTAGATCTGTACGTTACATGTTCTAGCTAGGATCGCTTTAAACAACATTTTACTTCAAGCACAACTTTTTCCTTCAATTGATTTACTGCATACTAGTGCTCGATACCAAACACTTCACTTAGGTGTTGGACCTACGTAGCTCACAGTATTAGTGCCTATGCTAGTGCTCAACCCGAACACTTCACTTAGGTGTCGGGCTTGCCTAGCTTTATTTTCAGCACTTTAAAGAACTTAGCATTGATTTGCACAACTTTATTACTTGATTTAACAATTTAGCCAATTGATCCTAGCTAGTTATAACTTTTTACACAATATTTCGAATTGGATTTCCATCTAATCTCAAGCCACAATCATACGTGAACAAATATGGAGTGAAAAACATGGGAGAAGCTAGCATTTATCATCTTAGAATGGTGTTATTGAGCTTTATCATTAACAAGTCAATTGATTCAAGTTTCAACTAAAGAAGTGATTTATGATCTGTGCTGACCTAGTCTTGTTTGATATTAGTTCTGACACGTTGGTTACAGGTTCTAAGTGGAACAGTCTAGACGTCATTGTTCAAAATAGAAGTCAATTTAACATCACAAGTCAAGAATTGAGCAATTCTATGCTAGAGGGATTCAAAGTTGCACCACAGAATCATAGAAAATCAAGCAAGATCATGCATAATCCTAACATCCTACCCCACACTTAAACTGTCCTGTGTCCCCACAGGACTAAAAAGAGCGAGAGATACGAAGAACCTAAAAGGTGATGGGTGGTGTAGTGGATGAACGCGGAGAGTCCGGAGTGGAGCGGAGTAGCTACTCAAGATCCTACAAAACACAAACAACGAAAAGATCAAAAGGATACCGGGACAAGTGCCCCGGATCCACATAGAAAAAAAGTTGGATGGATACCGGGACAAGTGCCCCGGATCCACATAGAAAAAAGTTGGATCGAAATCCGAAAAGAAGAAAGAAAAGAAATTGAAAGGATAGAAACAACCTGATCACTGTTCCGCAGGTGGGGGTGGAGGTGGGGTCGAGATGGGTGAAATGCCAAGTCGCTGCTCCATCTGCTGTTGCCATGCGAGCTCATCCCTGTGTCTGGCTGTCAGGTCGGCCAAGAACTGCTGTAGAATAGTCCATCGCTCGTTCTGGGTATTCCTCATGTGCCCCGCGGTCCTGCTGCCACTAAAGCGAACCAGCAGAGTAGTCTAGCTGCTATTGCTCAATATGCGCCAGCCTCTCGTTAATCTCAGAGGCTATCAGCGGCTGCGGCGGTGGGCGTGCAACTGGCTGTGGGAGGCGGCGGGCTGGACGGTGGCACGGGCAGTCGGCGAACAGAGAGAAAAATAGCAGCGGGAGTGAAATTGGGGGTTTCCACGAAAACAGAAACCGAAGGGGGATTTTATACCCGGCGGAAAAAACATAGGATTTTTGGCGAAAAAGTGGTGGATTTTTTCAGCAAAAATTGCTTTTAAAATCAAAAAGTTTTCGGCGAGAAGTCCGGATTTTCGGTGAGAAGTCTTCGGTGGTGAGAAACAGGAGGATCAGGTTGGTTTTAAACCCGAGTTTTCGGTGAAAACTCGTTTGAAAATCGAATCGATAGTTTTTTTTAGGAGTTTTTAAAAGAAAAATTACTCGAAACGAAAACAAACTGACTCCAGCCGTGGGTTGCCTCCCACGAAGCGCTCTTGTTTAACGTCCGTGAGCTGGACGATACCTTGATTCGTGTTATGGCTCTGTCATAAAGTAGTGCACGTCGATGAAAGAGACAGCTAATCCTTGCATATACCTCTTTAGCCTGTGACCGGTGACCATGAACGACTCTTGATCATGTAATTTAATTAAGACGCTGCCCAAGGATGTCTGCCGCACTACGGTGTAAGGGCCGGACCATCGGGATTTCAGTTTACCCGGGAAGAGTTTTAATCGGGAGTTATACAAGAGAACTTCATCTCCAGGGTAGAACTGCTTGATCATCTTTAATTGAGAGTCATGAATTCTCTTCGTGCGCTCCTTGTAAAGCTTCATGCTCTCATACACATGGATACGGTGTTCTTCAAGCTCAGCGATCTGGTCATGGCGTTTAGTTCCTGCTACTGCATGGCTCATATTCAACTTTTTATTAGCCCAAAACGCCTTGTGCTCAAGCTCAACTGGCAAATGGCATGCCTTCCCATAGACCAGCTGATACGGTGAGGTACCGATGGGAGTCTTATAGGTAGTTCAATAAGCCCATAAGGCATCATTGAGCTTAGATGACCAGTCTTTGCGAGACCGGCCAACTGTCCTATCAAGAATCCGCTTGAGCTCATGGTTTGTCACTTCTGCCTGACCATTAGCTTGGGGATGGTAAGCTGTGGACATTCGGTGGGTGACGCCAAAGCGTTTGCACACCCGGTCGAAGTGTCCATGGAAGTGGGTACCCCTATTGCTTATGATGAAGCGTGGTGAACCAAAGTGCGTGAAAGACGGGTAAGGAACCGACCGACCACTCTTGAATCGTTAGTGGGTAGAGCTTCAGCTTCAGCCCACTTAGAAACATAATCAACGGCCACAAGGATGTACTTGTTTCCGTTGGAGGGTGTGAACGGACCCATAAAATCAATTTCCCAAATATCAAAGATTTCAACAGTTAAAAAAACAATTTGGGGCATCTCATTACGGTTAGAGATGTTACCTGATCGTTGGCACGCATCACAATGACGAGCAAAAGCATCGCAATCACTGAAGATTGAAGGCCAGTAAAAACCAGTTTCAAGTACCTTTCTTAGAGTGCGGTTGCCTCCGAAGTGTCCTCTAAACTGGCCTTCATGGCACTTACACATGATGTCAGCCGCTTCGATGTAGGAGACACATCTTCGGATCATTCCGTCAATACTAATATGGTATAAGAACGGCTCATCCCAGAAGTATGACTTGGCCTCTTTGAAGAGCTTCTTACGTGCATTATAATCCAGCTCAGGAGGTACGACACCATGAGAGAGATAATTACCAGGGTTGCATACCAGGGCTCTTCTGAATCGGCTGCGTTACTCAGCTCTTGAGCGTGAGGGATTGCCCAGGGCTCGATAGCTATGCTGTTAACCTGTTCATAAATTTCGACATGCAACAAATCATCAAGGAAAGAATCATTGATAGGGGTAGTAGTAGACTTACCTGTCTGTGATTCCTCGAGTCGTGAGAGGTGATCGGCTGCCAGGTTCTCAGCTCCCTTCTTGTCTTTAATCTCTATATCAAACTCTTGGAGAAGAAGGATCCACCGGATGAGACGTGGCTTCGAGTCCTGCTTGGCTAACAAATGGCGCAGAGCAGCATGATCTGTATAGACGATGGTATGTGAAAGAACCAGGTACTGTCTGAACTTGTCAAAGGAGAAAACGATGGCCAGGAGTTCTTTCTCTGTAGTAGTGTAGTTCCTTTGAGCATCGTTAAGCGTCTTGCTAGCAAAATAGATGGGATAAAATCTCTTCTCTTTTCTCTGACCAAGAACCGCGCCAACGGCGAAGTCGCTAGCATCGCACATGATCTCGAATGGAAGATTCCCAATTTAGGTAGGAAAGACAGAGAAGAACTGTAAAACCCAATTTCGATGAATCCTTGTAGCTTCAATCTGCTGAATCTTCAACTCCTAGCACTGGTTCTCCGAGATGGGTGGATGGCGTCACGATCCGTTCCTGGCTCCTCGAACTCTATTCACTCGTCCTCTCCCTAGTCTCTCTTCCAAAGTGTAAGTTCTGAGATAAGAAATCAGCCACCGGTTTCTGTATTTAAACCTAACCGCGGACCGCTTGATTTCCACTTGAATTTTCGCGGAAAATTTGGGGAGTTTTCGGCGAAAACTCCTGTTAAAATGTTGGCTTTCTCCGTCTGATTCTCCTGGTTGAACTAGCTTGGAGTTTTTGCCGAAAAACTTCTCAGTTTTCGCCGAAAATTTACTCATGTGAAGAACTGCCAATTTTCTCTTGAGTTTTCTGCGAAAACTCAAGGACATTTTCGCCGAAAACATGCGTGTAAATTGGAGCAGGATTGTGTTGACTTGATTGACTTCTCTGGTTGATTCAGGTGCGATTCTTTGGGGTTCCAATGCCTTAGACACGTCCTTGGCTACTGTATTTGATGGCAAAAACCTTTGCTAACATGAAAACACTAGAAAACCATCAAATAGACCGGAAACGGGCCAAGGTAACACAAATGGCAAGAGGTGGAGCAGTTGAGTGACTATTCACTATTCTACCCTAAAAACCGTGTCTTAAGCAAGGAAATGTCGCTTAAATGAGGCTGATAATCACGTCAAATCGAGTGTCATCAAAATACCCCACACTTAAGCTTTCGCTTGTCCTCAAGGAAACTAAAATAGAACACACTCAAATTCACAAATGACAAGAGATCAAACTGAGATTCAATTTCTAACAATTTGGTTTAGACTGTTCCACGTAGAAAGAGTGACCTACACATGCAAGAACATCAACCAAACAAGTTTTTGACCTTACTAATTTTCGCACACTTCAAGTAGTAGTTTCAGCAAAATTCGTTTCTTGGCAAAACAATTAATCATAGTTAATTGACTTCGATAACACCAATTTTAGTCAAAAAGACTTGAAGCTCTAGCCATGATGTGGATGCGGAGGTAGGAAAAGTGATGTGGCTATCGACTCGACTTCGTCCGTTTCTAGATCTGTACGTTACATGTTCTAGCTAGGATCGCTTTAAACAACATTTTACTTCAAGCACAACTTTTTCCTTCAATTGATTTACTGCATACTAGTGCTCGATACCAAACACTTCACTTAGGTTTTGGACCTGCGTAGCTCACAGTATTAGTGCCTATGCTAGTGCTCAACCCGAACACTTCACTTAGGTGTCGGGCTTGCCTAGCTTTATTTTCAGCACTTTAAAGAACTTAGCATTGATTTGCACAACTTTATTACTTGATTTAACAATTTAGCCAATTGATCCTAGC
The DNA here is from genome assembly GCA_034768395.1 of Linum lewisii. Taxonomy (NCBI): domain Eukaryota; kingdom Viridiplantae; phylum Streptophyta; class Magnoliopsida; order Malpighiales; family Linaceae; genus Linum; species Linum lewisii. The sequence continues at coordinate 36,737,667 of CM068297.1, forward strand.
TAGTTATAACTTTTTACACAATATTTCGAATTGGATTTCCGTCTAATCTCAAGCCACAATCATAGGTGAACAAATATGGAGTGAAAAACATGGGAGAAGCTAGCATTTATCATCTTAGAATGGTGTTATTGAGCTTTATCATTAACAAGTCAATTGATTCAAGTTTCAACTAAAGAAGTGATTTATGATCTGTGCTGACCTAGTCTTGTTTGATATTAGTTCTGACACGTTGGTTACAGGTTCTAAGTGGAACAATCTAGACGTCATTGTTCAAAATAGAAGTCAATTTAACATCACAAGTCAAGAATTGAGCAATTCTATGCTAGAGGGATTCAAAGTTGCACCACAGAATCACAGAAAATCAAGCAAGATCATGCATAATCCTAACATCCTACCCCACACTTAAACTGTCCTGTGTCCCCACAGGACTAAAAAGAGCGAGAGATACGAAGAACCTAAAAGGTGATGGGTGGTGTGTGGATGAACGCGGAGAGTCCGGAGTGGAGCGGAGTAGCTACTCAAGATCCTACAAAACACAAACAACGAAAAGATCAAAAGGATACCGGGACAAGTGCCCCGGATCCACATAGAAAAAAAGTTGGATTGAAATCTGAAAAGAAGAAAGAAAAGAAATTGAAAGGATAGAAACAACCTGATCACTGTTCCGTAGGTGGGGGTGGAGGTGGGGTCGAGATGGGTGAAATGCCAAGTCGCTGCTCCATCTGCTGTTGCCATGCGAGCTCATCCCTGTGTCTGGCTGTCTGGTCGGCCAAGAACTACTGTAGAATAGTCCATCGCTCGTTCTGGGTATTCCTCATGTGCCCCGCGGTCCTGCTGCCACTGAAGCGAACCAGCAGAGTAGTCTAGCTGCTATTGCTCAATATGCGCCAGCCTCTCGTTAATCTCAGAGGCTATCAGCGGCTGCGGCGGTGGGCGTGCAACTGGCTGTGGGAGGCGGCGGGCTGGACGGTGGCACGGGCAGTCGGCGAACAGAGAGAAAAATAGCAGCGGGAGTGAAATTGGGGGTTTCCGCGAAAATAGAAACCGAAGGGGGGTTTTATACCCGACGAAAAAAACATAGGATTTTTGGCGAAAAAGTGGTGGATTTTTTCAGCAAAAATTGCTTTTAAAATCAAAAAGTTTTCGGTGAGAAGTCCGGATTTTCGGTGAGAAGTCTTCGGTGGTGAGAAACAGGAGGATCAGGTTGGTTTTAAACCCGAGTTTTCGGTGAAAACTCGTTTGAAAATTGAATCGATAGTTTTTTTTAGGAGTTTTTAAACGAAAAATTACTCGAAACGAAAACAAACTGACTCCAGCCGTGGGTTGCCTCCCACGAAGCGCTCTTGTTTAACGTCCGTGAGCTGGACGATACCTTGATTCTTGTTATGGCTCTGTCATAAAGTAGTGCACGTCGATGAAAGAGATAGCTAATCCTTGCATATACCTCTTTAGCCTGTGACCGGTGACCATGAACGACTCTTGATCATGTAATTTAATTAAGACGCTGCCCAAGGATGTCTGCCGCACTACGGTGTAAGGGCCGGACCATCGGGATTTCAGTTTACCCGGGAAGAGTTTTAATCGGGAGTTATACAAGAGAACTTCATCTCCAGGGTAGAACTGCTTGATCATCTTTAATTGAGAGTCATGAATTCTCTTCGTGCGCTCCTTGTAAAGCTTCATGCTCTCATACACATGGATACGGTGTTCTTCAAGCTCAGCGATCTGGTCATGGCGTTTAGTTCCTGCTACTGCATGGCTCATATTCAACTTTTTATTAGCCCAAAACGCCTTGTGCTCAAGCTCAACTGGCAAATGGCATGCCTTCCCATAGACCAGCTGATACGGTGAGGTACCGATGGGAGTCTTATAGGTAGTTCAATAAGCCCATAAGGCATCATTGAGCTTAGATGACCAGTCTTTGCGAGACCGGCCAACTGTCCTATCAAGAATCCGCTTGAGCTCATGGTTTGTCACTTCTGCCTGACCATTAGCTTGGGGATGGTAAGCTGTGGACATTCGGTGGGTGACGCCAAAGCGTTTGCACACCCGGTCGAAGTGTCCATGGAAGTGGGTACCCCTATTGCTTATGATGAAGCGTGGTGAACCAAAGTGCGTGAAAGATGGGTAAGGAACCGACCGACCACTCTTGAATCGTTAGTGGGTAGAGCTTCAGCTTCAGCCCACTTAGAAACATAATCAACGGCCACAAGGATGTACTTGTTTCCGTTGGAGGGTGTGAACGGACCCATAAAATCAATTTCCCAAATATCAAAGATTTCAACAGTTAAAAAAACAATTTGGGGCATCTCATTACGGTTAGAGATGTTACCTGATCGTTGGCACGCATCACAATGACGAGCAAAAGCATCGTAATCACTGAAGATTGAAGGCCAGTAAAAACCAGTTTCAAGTACCTTTCTTGGAGTGCGGTTGCCTCCGAAGTGTCCTCTAAACTGGCCTTCATGGCACTTACACATGATGTCAGCCGCTTCGATGTAGGAGACACATCTTCGGATCATTCCGTCAATACTAATATGGTATAAGAACGGCTCATCCCAGAAGTATGACTTGGCCTCTTTGAAGAGCTTCTTACGTGCATTATAATCCAGCTCAGGAGGTACGACACCATGAGAGAGATAATTACCAGGGTTGCACACCAGGGCTCTTCTGAATCGGCTGCGTTACTCAGCTCTTGAGCGTGAGGGATTGCCCAGGGCTCGATAGCTATGCTGTTAACCTGTTCATAAATTTCGACATGCAACAACTCATCAAGGAAAGAATCATTGATAGGGGTAGTAGTAGACTTACCTATCTGTGATTCCTCGAGTCGTGAGAGGTGATCGGCTGCCAGGTTCTCAGCTCCCTTCTTGTCTTTAATCTCTATATCGAACTCTTGGAGAAGAAGGATCCACCGGATGAGACGTGGCTTCGAGTCCTGCTTGGCTAACAAATGGCGCAGAGCAGCATGATCTGTATAGACGATGGTATGTGAAAGAACCAGGTACTGTCTGAACTTGTCAAAGGAGAAAACGATGGCCAGGAGTTCTTTCTCTGTAGTAGTGTAGTTCCTTTGAGCATCGTTAAGCGTCTTGCTAGCAAAATAGATGGGATAAAATCTCTTCTCTTTTCTCTGACCAAGAACCGCGCCAACGGCGAAGTCGCTAGCATCGCACATGATCTCGAATGGAAGATTCCAATCTGGTGCTGTAAGGATCAGTGCGGTGGTGAGTCTGGTCTTCAAAGTCTCAAAGGCTGCAAGACAAGCTTTATAAAAAATGAAAGGAACATCCTTCTCAAGAAGCTTCATCATTGGAAGAGTGATCTTGGAGAAGTCTTTGATGAATGTCCGGTAGAATCCAGCATGACCGAGGAAGCTTCGAACTGTCTTGACCGAGGTCGGCGATGGCAAGCTGGCGATGGTTTCAAGCTTGGCACGATCAACTTCTATACCGAGCTTAGAGATCCTATGTCCAAGAACAATGCCTTCGGTAACCATGAAGTGACACTTCTCCCAACTAAGAGCCAGGTTGGTTTCCTCACAACGAGCTAGCACCTTGTCCAGGATGGCCAGGCACTTGGAATATGAGTCTCCATAGACGGAGAAGTCGTCCATGAATACCTCCACCACATTCTCTACCAGATCTCCAAATATAGCCAGCATGCATCTCTGAAAAGTGGCAGGAGCATTACATAAACCAAAGGGAATGCAACGATAAGCGAACGTACCAAATGGGCAGGTGAAGGTCGTCTTCTCTTGATCGTCGAGCTCGATGGCGATCTGAAAGTAACTGGACATCCCATCTAAGAAGCAGTAGTAGTCATGACCAGCCAACCGTTCTAGCATCTGGTCAATGAATGGCAGTGGGAAGTGATCCTTCTTGGTAGCATCATTGACTCGTCGATAATCGATACAGACTCTCCATCCGGTAACTGTGCGAGTTGGAATGAGCTCACCCTTCAGATTAGGGATGACTGTGATTCCGCCTTTCTTCGGGATGACTTGAGTCGGACTGACCCAAGGACTATCGGCAATAGGATAGATGATACCGGCATCCAGAAGCTTGAGGACTTCCTTCTTCACAACTTCCTGCATCAGAGGGTTTAATCGGCGTTGCGGTTGTCTGACTGGTTTTAACTCTTCATCTACAACTATCCGATGCTTGCAGAAGGTTTCAGAGATGCCTCTGATGTCGGCCAATTGCCAGGCAATGGCTCGGACATGCTTCTTGAGTAGCCTGATTAGTTGCTCTTTCTGCTCGGGAGATAGATTTGAATTGATGATGACTGGCAGCTGGCATTCCTTCCCCTGGAATGCATACTCTAGATGGTTAGGCAGCTCCTTTAAGGTGAGTTCTGGTGGATTCTCATACGAAGTAGTGATCCAACTCGAAGCTGGCTCGATGTGTGTAGGCACAGTAATGGGTGTGAATGTCGCCTTCTGCTCGTCTAACTCATCTTTCCATAGGCGCTGCTCTGGATCTTCTAGTGCACTGTCAATTCCTAAAATCAAACACAACTCTAGCGGATCACTAGATAAGGCATTAGTGATGAAGTTGGCTTAGGCCAACTCCATAGAATCAACAGAATAACAGTTATCATCTTGAGCAACAGAGTATCTCATGCTATCTTTAATGCGGAATGTAACACTTTCCTGTCCTACACTTAAAGTTAACAGGCCTTGTTTGCAGTTAATATTTGCACCAGCAATGGTTAGGAAGGGTCGACCTAAGATAAGTGTTCCGTCTAACTCACGGGTATCTAGAACAACGAAATCTGCAATTATGGTAAAAGGGCCACAACAAACAGCTACGTCTTCTATCACACCCCTAGGCAGTTTGACAGACCTATCGGCTAGCACGAGATGCAAAGTAAGCGGTTTTAATTTCCCTAGGTTCAGCTTTTCATATAGATAAATAGGCATAACATTAATAGAAGCACCAGAATCAGCCAGACTACAATCAATTTTAATGCCATTAATGATGCACGGTAATGTAAAAGGACCAGGATCAGAACATTTAACTGGCGGTGGTGGCGGCTGGCGCATGGGAGATGGTGCACCAAAGAGAGAAGCGCATTCGTTAGTGAGCGTGACAGAGTACGCCTCTCCGTTCTTCACTTTCTTCACGAGATCCTTAAAGAACTTCCCAAGTGGTGGTATAATCTCTACAGCTTCTGTTACTGGTATCTTGATCTCTGCAGTGTTAAGAACATTGTACCACTTTTTATACTGCGTGTCGTGATCCTTGGCTTTGCTCATTGCAGCTTTTGGAAAGGGAATCCGAGGTATATATGGCGCCAAGATGGGCTCAGGAGCTATCTTGGGAGGAGGAGCCGATGCTTCTTCTTCCTCTTCTGTGATATCTTCAATCTCTGGCATATCCATGACAGCACTGGTATCTGGTATCACGTTAGGTTCTGGAGCCTTTGGGTCAGTTGTTTGCTTGCCGCTCCTGGTGGTAATAGCTTGAGCGTGTTCGCTCTTTGCACCGAGATCTGCTTGAAATGCCGTCTGATTAAGGAAGGGATTGCTAGTGAAAAGTCTTGTCATATTGCTTATCGCATCTTCTATCCTTTGGCTTTGAGCCCTCTGTCCTTGATTGAGTGTGGCTTGAGCTTTTAACTGATTGTCATGGTCGTCGAGTCTGCTCATGATCTAAAAAAAAGCTCTATTGTAATGCAGCTTCGCTCGAGACTGTTGTTGTCCTCCAATGAATCCAGGAGGTCTCTGATAGGGATCTACTAACCGATTGTTCTGGTTCTACGGTACGTAATTTCTGTAATTGGCGTAGCCTTTCTGATTGTTGGCGAAGCCTTGACCGATGAAGTTCACCTCTTCTGAAGACCATTCGTCTGTTTAACCAAAGTTGAGGCAGCTTCCGCCGTTATGAGCACAGGTTCTGCACTATCCACAGTCAGCAGAAAAGACGGTAGCGGACGGATGATCAAGGGAGATGCCAACTGCTTGTAAATGTTTCTGAACTTTTGCCTTAACCTGATCTGCAATGCTCATCGGACTCTTGGTACTCGCCCTTTGTCTCTCCCAGCTTCTTGACTTTAAAGCACAGTAGCAAAATGAGAAAGAGCATCCTGAGGTGAGAGAGTAGTGCAATCCCCGCCAGCTAGGGAATTGACCCACTTTGCAGATTCCTCACGCATACCATGAGCAAAGAATTCAGCCAACTACCTGTCTTCATACCCATGATGAGGGCAGTTGAAGAGAAGGGATTGGAATTCATTCCAAGTGTCGTACAAGCTTGCATCTTCTCTCTAGGTAAACCTGGAGATGCTGTCCTTGTAGGCAGCTGTTCTTGATGGAGGGAAGTATTCCTCAACGAAATCTTGAGCTAAGGTTTCCCAATCGGTGTAATGACCGGGTGGTTTGCTTCCAAGCCATCTCTTAGTTGCGCCTCTAAGAGAGAATGGAAAGGCTCAAAGGCGTAGAGCGTTCTTGTTGAGGTTCCCAGACTTGAAAGTTTCACAGACAGCCAGGAAGTCTACTAGATGTGTGCAAGGGTTATCATCCGGCTTTCCTTCAAATTGCATGTCCTTAGAGATTAGCCCCATGAAAGGGATCTTGATCTCATAGTCCGGATCGTCATCATTATAAGGCACGGTGATGGGCGACCGAACGTTAGATGCGCGTAGCTTACTGTAGTCCGCAACATTCTTTTGAGCAGCCATTGCGGATGGGAAAGATGGAACGGAAGTAATCCAATTCTGTACTTGCTATGATCTGCAAGGGACAAAAACAAACACAACCGGTGTAAAATCAAAGTGTGACGGGAAATGGAAGATGGAAAGGTAGAGGAGTAAAAATGCCTACTCTTCTTTCAACGAAGTAGAAGAAGTCCCCGACGATGGCGCCAATTTGATGAACGTTTGTAGAGCGGTCTATCAAATAACTACCAAGCTGGAAGCTAGGGTAGATCGTATTCCACGGGCCTTTTCTACTTGCTTACTCAAATATGTTGGCAATTTTTATACTCAAAGTTGAACACGTAGTGCGTGGTGTGAGTTCCATGACTTCTATACTAATAAGCAAGGAGAAATGAAATAAAAATTAAATGCAAAAATAAAAAGGGATTGATTGATTGACTTTGACAGACGACAGGCGAACTTAGACTTCGAATCCCCCTTAGATCACCAGAGCATTGGCAGTCAACAGACCAACGGTTTTCGATTCTAGTTCATTCAGTTCACAGACACCACCATAACTCCTGACCCTTAGGTTTAAGACTGGCGAACGTTTGCTCTATTCGATCTAGCTTCCATGATTAATTAGTCGCCCGGGTACGGTCGCCTCTCGCAACGACTTAACTAACTGGTGCAATTACTAACAAATTGTGAGTTACTCTTGCAGTGGATTAACCCTAACTGGTTCCTACGAAAGGCACACTCCAATGATTAGGTTAATTGTTTGATTTGGTGTTTTAAAGTAAGGCGAGCGTTCGCTTCTATCCTTAGCTTAACAAGAATCTAATCTAGGTGGCCAAACCAGACAAGAAACACAGAGAACAAAGAACAAATCAAACATGAAGGAGAAACTGAATGAATTTCGAATCTAATCACCGCTGATCCGTGACCGCTTTAAAGCCCTGGGTCACTTAGGGTTCATCTAATCTAAGCTCTACGAGTTTAGCTACTAATATTCGATACAGAAGAATCAAAGAAAAACAAAGAATACATCTCAGGTAGGAAAGACAGAGAAGAACTGTAAAACATAATTTCGATAAATCCATGCAGCTTCAATCTGCTGAATCTTCAACTCCTAGCACTGGTTCTCCGAGATGGGTGGATGGCGTCACGATCCGTTCCTGGCTCCTCGAACTCTATTCACTCGTCCTCTCCCTAGTCTCTCTTCCAAAGTGTAAGTTCTGAGATAATAAATCAGCCGCCGGTTTCTGTATTTAAACCTAACCGCGGACCGCTTGATTTCCACTTGAATTTTCGCCGAAAATTTGGGGAGTTTTCGGTGAAACTCCCGTTAAAATGTTGGCTTGCTCCGTCTGATTCTCCTGGTTGAACTAGCTTGGAGTTTGTGGCGAAAACTTCTCAGTTTTTTCCGAAAACTTACTCATGTGAAGAACTGTCGATTTTCTCTTGAGTTTTCGGCGAAAACTCAAGGACATTTTCGCCGAAAACATGCGTGTAAATTGGAGCATGATTGTGTTGACTTGATTGACTTCTCTGGTTTATTCAGGTGCGATTCTTCGGGGTTCCAATGCCTTAGACACGTCCTTGGCTACTGTATTTAATGGCAAAAACCTGTGCTAACATGAAAACACTAGAAAACCATCAAATAGACCCGAAACGGGCCAAGGTAAAACAAATGGCAAGAGGTGGAGCAGTTGAGTGAATATTCACTATTCTACCCTAAAAACCATGTCTTAAGCAAGGAAATGTCGCTTAAATGAGGCTGATAATCACGTCAAACTGAGTGTCATCAATCTCTTCGTTATCTCTAACGCCACTTTGATGTGCTTGTTGGTGTATCTCTTGGTAACCTTGTAGCATTGCAGAGATATTATCAAAGAGGGAGTCAAATCTCGCCGTTTGTTGTTGTTGTTGATGTAGCATCTCTTGGATTTCCTCAATATACGGTGCTTCATTGACGTACCACTCTTGGTACTGGTCATCCCACCTGTAATCCTGCATAATCAAAACTCAAAACCTCTACCCAGGTAAATCATGGAACTATGGAGGAGAAATAAATGGTAAGGCGGAAAGGTAGAAGAATAATTTGCCAACTCTTCTTTCAAACAATTAGAAGAGTCCCCGGCAACGGCGCCAATTTGATGAACGTTGTAGGACGTATCAAATAACTAATCTACCAAGGTAGACTAGATCGTATTCTACTCGAGGTCTCTTCTTCTTCTCTACTCAAATATGTTGGCAAATTTGATGTGTGAATTTCAACTCACAACTATCAAGGTCGTATTCCACGAGGTCCTCTCATAAGCAAATACTCACACGGTTCATGAACGGTCTAAACATTTAAATTGAGATTTGGTTTAGGTGACAAAGATTCAAAAACAACAACTAAACAAGAAAGTAGAGCAATAACTAACAAGGCAAGATGAGGAACAAACAAGAGAGAAGGAAGGTTAGCTTAGTAAGGGGTTTCTTCAACCTCAAGGATCATGAAAGCTGGATTGAATGTCAAGCAACGATGTATAAACGGATGACCATGCAATTCACTCAAGTAGAATCAACGAACTCTCGCACAATTGACTCTCTACTCCTAGACCAAATGCACCATGCTTTCGCTATGTGAACAAAGGAAATGGAGTGCTTTAGCTAGCTCAATGAAATGCTCAACACTTGATCTCTATGCTAACACTCATCTAACACAAGGTAAATGATGCAAGAAACTCTCATGTCAATCATAGAACACTATTCTAGCAATCAAAGGGCCTTTCAACCTTCAAATGACTGAAAACTAAATGCACACCAAGTGTTCGAGAAAATGTCACCAAGGAAAACAAGCTACAAATGGTTGCAATTGCATAATCCAATCTCTCAAGTCATTCTTTTACAATCCAAGCACCTTAGATCAACATCAATCAATAATTCTCATGTATTGAAAGACATAAAAAATGTACCAAAAGAACAAGTCAAGCTCTCATAGACAACAAGCACAAGGTCTAGGATCATCATCTTACACAAATGGCTATGTGAAACTTAATCCATACAATCAATCACCTATCCTAGCTTGATCCATCCCACTAAACTAAACCTAGGTTTGGCCTAGCATAACCATGGAAGAAACCTGAAATTGAGGAGAGGAGATCATCCTTGTTTCCTTGGAGGATCTTGCAACTTGGCTCTTCAAGCTTCAATCCAAGGTATGGTTCCTTCTTCTTAGATGATCTTCACTTGGCTCTTAGGTTGAGGTTGATGGAGGATGATGATTGAGAGAGATGGGAGGAAAATCACCTATTCCCAATTGAGAGAGAGAGTGTCGAATGTTGTGTAATTAATGAATGACATCCCCCAAAATTCTGCCAATTACTGCTTTAAATAGTCTGCTGGAAACACCTAAAGTTTTCGGCGAAAACTCCTTCAGTTTTCGCCGAAAATTCCTTTGAAAATCACTGAGCCAGCCTTGACTTTCTTCATAGTTTTGGCGAAAAATCTCAATGTTTTTGCCGAAAACTTCTTCACAAATCAGCTCCAAAATTCCGGATTTCTACTGTTTGCAAATGACTGAGAGTTCTCGCCGAAAACTTCTTCAAAAAAGCTGCATTTTTCTCGATTTTACAATGGCCATATCTCCTCCGTCCTAGCTCCGATTGACCTCCCGTTTGATCCTACATGCTCCTTGTCACCAGTACTATGACGCCAGGGCCTGAAAATTCACAGATAAAACTCCAATAGGCACTGAATTTGCCCTCAAGGACAACAAAAGAGCACTTTGCATATAACTTCAATAAAAGCATATAAATCATCGCAAAATGAGATCAAACATGGGAGATCCTTAGGCTAATCGAGGGCTTAAAATGCACCAAATAAAGTCACATCAAAATTACTCAGGTTTAAACACAATTTGTGCGTGGTGTGAGTTCCACGACTTCTAATCTAAAAAAAACAGGAAAGTTAAAATGAAATTAAAAGGTTGACTAACGAGAAGATAGACGAGCTAGATTTCGAATCCCCTTTAGATCACAAAGGCAACGACAATCACTAGACCAGCGGTTTTCAATTCTAATTCAATCGGTTTCTAAACACCACTATAACTCCTGACCCTTAGGTTTAAGACTGGCGAACGTTCGCTCAATCAGATCTAGCTACCAAGATTAATTAGTCGCCCGGGTACGGTCGCCTCTCGCGACAACTAAACTAACTGGTGGAATTACTAACGATTTATGAGTTACTCTTGCAATGGATTAACCCTAACTACTTCCTATGAAAGGCACACTCCAATGAATAGGTTAATTGGTTGAATTGATGTTTTAAAGAGAGGCGAGCGTTCGCTTCTATCCTCAACTTAACAAGAATCTAAACTAGGTGATAAAGGAAGACAAGTTTATGCGCCAAAGCAGGGAAGCTGTCTGGTGACAAACCCTAACTCAACACAAACCTAATCTAGGCGATCAACCAGAAAAGAAACATAAACAATCAAGAACAAAACAACCATGCAAAGAGAAACTGATTGAACTTTGAATCTAATTACCGCCAGTCCGTGACTGCTTTAAAGCCCTGGGTCACTTAGGGTTCATCTAATCCAAGCTCTACAAGTTCAGCTACTCATAACGATAACAGAAGAATCAAAGGCAACAAAGGAAATCATCATACAGAGGAAGAACAGATAAGAACTAAAAAACCTAATTCTGACGACTCTCACGATCTCTCCGAGGTGGAAGGATGGCGTCACGATCTCTCCTTGGATCTTCAAACTCTCTAAACTCTATCTATCGACCCTAGAGTCGACTGACTCTCAAAAGTCTGATTTGTGAATAGTTGTTGGAATAATCCTCCCAATTGAATGTTATGAGGTATATTTGATTTTGGGCCGCCAGTTAAGTATTTATACTTAACCGTAAGTCTGCCAGATTTGCCTGGATTTTTTGGCGAAAACTTAAGGAGTTTTCGCCGAAAACTTCTTTGTAAAATGTTGCTTCCGTCGGCTAATTCTTCTGTGATTTTCAGACTTAGAGTTTTCGGTGAAAACTTTGACTTCTCGCCTAAAACTTCCTTTTGCAAGCTGATTTCTCTGTACTTTTTGCCAAAAACCTGAGTAGTTTTCACCGAAAACTGTAGTGTAAAACGGGATAGGATTTCTGTTAACTTGATTGACTTCTTGGATTGGTTCCGGTGCAGTTTCTCGAGGTTCCAATGCCTTAGACACGTCCTTGGCTACTTTATTTGACGGCAAAAACCTGTGCTATCATGAAAACACTAGAAAACCATCAAATAGACCCGAAACGGGCCAAAGTAACCAAATCGGTAGGAAATAGGGCAGTTGAGTGAATATTCGCTATTTTACCCCTAAAATCACGTTTCAAGCAAGGAAATGTAGCTTAAATGATGCTGAAAATAACGTCAAATCGAGTGTCATCACTAGATTGGATAGAGCGAACATTCGCCAGTCTTAAACCTAAGGGTCAGGAGTTATGGTGGTGGCTTAGAATTGATTGAATGAGAATTGAAATCCGCTGATCTGTTGATTGTCAATGCTCTTGTGAACTAAGGGGGATTCGAAGTCTAAGTTTGTCTGTCGTCTTTGTTAAGTCAACCAATCTTGTAATCTGTCTTTCAGTTTAGTTTTTAATTTTCTTGCATTTTCTAGAATAGAAGTCGTGGAACTCACACCACGCACAACGTGTTAAACCTGAGTAATCTGCCTTTACATTTGAGTATACAATTATTAGAAGATCCGTGGAATACGACCTACTTAGCTTCTAGCTTTGTAGTATTTGATACACTTTACAACGTTCATCAAATTGGCGCCATTGTCGGGGAACTCTTTTAATGGTTTGAAAGAAGAACTGTCATTTTATTCTTCTACTTTCCATCTTTCATTTTTCCATCCACTTCGATTTTACACTGGTTTTGCTTGTTTTTGTCATTTGTAGGTTGTTCACAGGTTTATGGACCACCACCCTCTCATGCGCTCCCAAACCGCCAAGAACGACAAGGCTAAGAGTATGGAGAGACTAGGCAGTTCTGCTCCGCCAAGACAATCACAAATTTCAACGAGAGGTAGAACCAATCCACCTCCTTCTGTCACTCCAATTAAGATCGAGGAACTAAAGGAGAGTTCCTCATCTTCATCTTCACCGTCATCTTCATTCGCTTCATACACCGAATCACTTTCACCTCCTCCATCTCCTAGGTTGGGTGATCAGTTACCCCCACCGGGCGCACCAAAGAGTCTAGCTGACTACAACAAGCCGAGCGCGACTAGCGTTCGATCTTCTATTGCCGTGCCACGCATCGAAGGAGATCCTGACTATGAGATCAAGATTCCTTTCTTGACTATGATCTCTAGGGATCTACAATTTGAAGGCAGGTCACTTGACAATCCGTGCACGCATCTGATGGATTTCATTGATCTCTACGGCACTTTCAAGAATGGGAATCTCGACAAGAACACTCTATGCTTGAGAGCTTTCCCGTTCTCTCTTAAAGGCGTAGCTAAGAGGTGGCTCACTGGAAAACCACCTGGTTACTACACAGACTGGGATACTCTTGCTCAAGACTTCGTCGAAGAGTACTTCCCTCCTTCCAGAATAACAGCCTTCAAGGACAGCATCGCCAGATTTTCTCAAAAGGAAAGAGCGAGCTTATACGACACTTGGAATGAATTCCAAGAAATTCTCTACAACTGTCCTCACCATGGTTTTGAGCATAGACAGTTAGCTGAAATCTTTGCTTGAGGTCTTCGTGAAGAATCTGCTAAATGGGTCAATTCCCTAGCTGAAGGGGATTGCACTACCCTCACACCTGAAGCTGCTCTCCTCCATATCGCAAACTATGCTTCCAAGTCAAGGAACTGGGAACGACAATCAGAAGGATCAAGAAGCAAGCTCGATCTTGAGGCAACCATTAAAGCAGAAGTTGAGAAGAATCTGAAGAAGTCTTCTACACCTATCAAGCCGCCAGCAGCCTCTGTCTACGTTGCTGATTGCGAGTGGTGTGGAGCTTGTGCTTATAACGGAGGCTAATGCCAGAACTTTTGCAAAGCAGAAGTCTGGTCTTCCGAAGAAGTCCATTTCATTTCTCAAGGCTTCAACAACAACCAACAAGGTTATGTTGGCTACCGCAACTACAGACAATAGGGAAATTTTCAAGATCGGCCTCCCTACAATGCCGGTGCCAACCAGAACCAAGGCCAGAATCAGAATAGCCGACCAACTGGTCCAGCTCAGGATCAGAAGCCAAATAATCCGACGGGAGGTGTCTACCAGCCGCCGCACCGAAATCCGGGTAACAATGGAACTGCTCCTAGCAATCGCCAGAATCAATATTTGAACAATACTTATACAGGACAGCATCATCAGATTGAGAACATCGTCAATGAACTCGACAAGAAGCTCAATCAGATCATCACCAGACTTGACGATCATGATAGTCAGTTCAAAGCTCAAGCTCTCCTCAACCAAGAACAGATTGCTTCCGGTCAAAGAATAGAACATGCAGTGAACCAGATCTCTAGCATGCTAGCATCTGGTTGACCATATGGCCAGCTCCCCAGCCAAATCGAGCCGAATCCGAGAAAGGAGCAAGCTAAGATGGTATCTATTCAAAATCTGACAAACTCACCTACTAATGCTTCTTCCAATTTATACAGGACTAATGAAGTTCCGGAGAAGAAGGAAGCAAAGGAATAGGCGCCTAAGGAGTATGATCCTCCTCTTGCTCCGTACTACGAGAAGCCTCCCTTCCCGAATGCATTGCTACCAAACGCAAGGATCGAGACTGGCATGTGGGGAAACAAAGAAGGATATCCTACCACCCGTAGCAAGAAGCCTTCCTCGCCATATCCAGCAAAGTGTTCCGATCCTGGTTCTTCCACGCTACTTCTAGTCATTAATGATGTTGAGATAGAGCGTAGTTTGGTTGATCTAGGTGCGTCTGTCAATGTCATGCCTATGAGTTTGTTTGAGAAATTGAATCTAGGAGAACTTGAACCGACTCGCATGCAACTTGTCTTTGCTGATAGATCATTGAAAACACCTAGAGGAGAGATCAAGGAATCTATTACTAAATGTGGTCCTTTCACTTTCTTAGCTGATTTTGTGATTATAGATACTAGCGAGGAGGATTCTACTATTGTTATAGGTCGACCCTTCACGGCAACAACCGGAATACAAATCAATGTTCCGAGTGGTTCTTTGACCTTGAGGGTTGGTAAGGAAACGATAACATTCTGCCTTAAGGACGGTATGAAATGCACTCCTATGAATGAAGAACCTCACTGTCTTGCTGTTGAAACTGTGGAGTTGACTCCGGTCAACTCCGCTACTGATGTCTCTTCCAGTGTTTCTAGATCAACTGTTGTTGCAGGTGTCGAACAGATCATCAAGTAGAAACCAGGATCTTTGGCACAAAAGCCGCCTAAGAAGAAGGAACTGAAAGCCTCTTCTTCTCAATCACCGCCAAGCAAAGAACCTGGCAGGTTACGGAGGAAGAATCAGAAGAAGACTCAAATGGTCTGGAGGCCAGTTGCTCCGCCATCCTCTTCCGAGCCAGCTGCACCACCAGTCCCTGTCCAGCCACCGGCGCAGGAGCAAGTGAAGAAGGAGACGCCAAAAGCATCTCCCAAGGAAGCGCCAAAGATCACAGACCCCGGTGAAATGAAGCCGAAAGTCAAGGAGAAGATAAAGTTGGATGTCCTCATTCCTTCCATTGTAACACTCACGAAGGATAATCTCTCAACAGAACTGTTCGGGCCATTCAAGATCACTGATCATCTTCCCGATGGACGCACTAAGCTCACTCATGCTAACGAGAAGAAATTCACACTCGACAGAGATACCCCGAAGCTCTACTTCATGAATTCCGACGCTAGCGTTAAGGAGATCCTGAGTTGGGATGTCTCCTAACACCGTCCAGGTATCATCCAGCTCAAGGACGTTAATCAAGAGCGCTTCGTGGGAGGCAACCCACGGCTGGAGTCAGTTTTTAATTTGTGTCGAACTCCTTATTTTAGAGTTGGTTCGGGGAGCCAAAAGTGTCAGTTTTCTTGATTTCTTATTTTTCATGTGTAGTTTGTGTGTCATCGTTTCAATCGCAAGTTGTTTGAGGTTGTTCCAATTTTTGTCAAATTAATTCTGATTTTCTGAAGTTTGCCGGAATTACGAAAACATTTTGAAAAGCTGCAGTGCAAAGTTTTCGCCGAAAATTGCACCCTTTTTGGCGAAAACTCCTCTTTAAAACCCACTGTGTTTTCTGTCAGTCTTTTGATAAACTTTTCGGTGAAAAGTTTCACACTTTTTGGTGAAAACTAACTTTAAAATCCAGCAGATGTTTTGAACTGGATTTTTCGGCAAAAACTTGCACTTCTTTTTGCCGAAAAAATCTAAGAAAATCCAAAAAATCTTATCCCTTTTTCCGGTCCGTTCTCTCTATCTCCCCTCACATTTTCATTTTTGAAAAAAGAACCAAAACATCCCCCCTTCGAAAAAATACGCCGTCGCCACTACTTTAACCGCCGTCGCCTGATCCCGCCTCTCTCTCTCCCGATCATTCCAAGCCGTAGAACGTCCGAATCGGAGCTCTAGAGCTCCAGTTCCACCGAAACCTAATTTCTTGAGTTTTTCGCCAATTTCTCATTTTTCGTTCGTTTTCAGCAGTCTGGCTTCAAGGTAAGTTGTAGAGCTTTTCATTTTGAGTCTTTTGACATGTTGAATGCTGAATTTCACCGGGGTTGACTTCAGTTGACTTTTTTGGTTTACCTCAATATGCGTGCCAACTGTTTCGTGAGAATTTTGGTGAACTGATTGCTTTGGACTGTTCTAGCATGCTTAGGGAGAATTGTGCTGAAGTTTAATGCCATTTGATCGTATGTTGCTATGTTGGCTGCCATATCTGTCCGTTCACGTTTGTATCATTGTGTTGGTTGTCAGAGTTGATGTTATGTCGTCATTTCTCGATTTGTGCTAGTGATTGCCATGATTAGTGTTCAATGTGTTATAATATTGACTTTTTGAATGTCGGTTTGAGTTCTGAACTCTAGTTGTGATGTTAACAATTCCGGCTAGACATATGCATGCTTTGTGATTCATTATGTTTACCGATTACTCGCTTTGCTTACTGATGAGCTTCAGAACAGTGATCAAATACTACCAAGCTAAAAGCTAAGCAGATCATATTCCAGGGGTTTCTACTAATCGAGTACTCAAAGAAGCGGGCAATTTATTCAGGTTTAAACACGTTGTGCGTGGTGTGAGTTCCACGACGTCTAGACTAAGATGTAGGAAAATTAAAATGAAATTAAAAGACAGAATGATTGGTTGGTTTAGACAGACGACAGACAAGCTTAGATTTCGAATTCCCCTTAGATCACCAAGGCAACAACAATCAACAGATCAGCGGATTTCAATTCTCGTTCAATCAATTTTTGTACACCACCATAACTCCTGACCCTTAGGTTTAAGACTGGCGAACGTTCGCTCTATCCGATCTAACTACCAAGATTAATTATTCGCCCGGGTACGGTCGCCTCTCACGACGACTGAACAAACTGGTGCAATTACTAATGATTTATGAGTTACTCTTAAAGCGGATTAACCCTAACTGGTTCCTACGAAAGGCACACTCCAATGAATAGGTTAACTGGTTGAATTGATGCTCTAAAGTGAGGCGAGCGTTCGCTTCTATCCTCAGCTTAACAAGAATCTAAACTAGGTGATCAAGAAAGACAAGTTTTAATGTTTTAAAGCCGGGAAGCTGTCTGGCGACAAACCCTAACTCAACACAAACCTAATCTAAGCGATCAACCAAAGAGAAGCATAAACAATCAAGAACAAAACAACCATGCAAAGAGAAACTGATTGAACTTTGAATCTAATTATCGCCGATCCGTGACCGCTTTAAAGCCCTGGGTCACTTAGGGTTCATTGATGACACTCGATTTTCCGTGATTATCAGCCTCATTTAAGCGACATTTCCTTGCTTAAGACATGGTTTTTAGGGTAGAATAACGAATATTCATTCAACAACTCTATCTCGTGCCATTTGTGTTACTTTGGACCGTTTCGGGTCTATTTGATGGTTTTCTAGTGTTTTCATGTTAGCACAGGTTTTTGCCGTCAAATAAAGTAGCCAAGGACGTGTCTAAGGCGTTGGAACCTCGAGGAATCGCACTAGAATCGATCCAAGGAGTCAATCAAGTCGAACCAAATTCTGCTCCCATTTACAAAGAAGTTTTCGACGAAAATCCCTTGGAGTTTTCGGCGAAAACTCATGAACAAATCGGCAGTGCTTTCAAGAAGAAGTTTTCGGCGAAAACTTCAAGTTTTCGCCGAGAACCCGGCGTCCAAAAATCACAGGAGAACTCAGCCGGCGATCACCCCATTTACAAAGGAATTTTCGGCGAAAATTCTAGGCAAAACCGGCGGTATTAGGGTTAAGTATAAATATTTAACCGGCGGCCCTAAATCAAAGAGGAGACACAATATACAAATCATATTTTCATAATACCAAATACTGCAAGGATTCTCAAGAGTTCTGGAGTAGAGTTTAGAGTTCGGAGAGCCAGGAAGAGATGGTGACGCCATCCCTTTCATCTCGAAGACTCGGAGCTAGGATTGCAGCTTACCGAAGATCGAAGTTCTGCCGGAGTCGTCTTAATTAGGTTTTTCAGATCCTTTTCTGTTCTTCCTTTGTTCAAGATGAATTCTATCTTTGTCTTTGATTCCTGTGTGAAAAACATGAGTAGCTAAACTCATAGAGGTTAGACTAGATCAACCCTAAGTGACCCATGGCATTAAAGCGGTCATGGATCGACGGTGATTAGATTCAAAGTTCAATCAGTTCTCTTTTATGTTTGATTTGTTCTTCATTGTTCATGTTTCTTGTCTGGATTGATCAGCTAGATTAGATTCTTGTTAAGCTAAGGATAGAAGCGAACGCTCGCCTTACTTTAAAACATCAAATTAAACAATTAACCTAATCATTGGAGTGTGCCTTTCGTAGGAACCAGGTAGGGTTAATCCACTGCAAGAGTAACTCATAAATCGTTAGTAATTGCACCAGTTAAGTTAAGTCGTTGCGAGAGGCGACCGTACCCGGGCGGCTAATTAATCTTGGTAGCTAGATCGAATAGGGAGAACGTTCGCCAGTCTTAAAACTCAAAAACACTACCCAGGTAAATCATGAAAATATGGAGGGAAAATAAATGGTAAGGCGGAAAGGTAGAAGAATAATTTGCCAACTCTTCTTTCAAACAATTAGAAGAGTCCCCGGCAACGGCGCCAATTTGATAGCTGCAGTATTAGCGGTATCAAATAACTAATCTACCAAGGCAGACTAGATCGTATTCTACTCGAGGTCTCTTCTTCTTGACTACTCAAAGAAGCTGGCAATTTATTCAGGTTTAAGAACTTAGTGCGTGGTGTGAGTTCCACGACTTCTAATCTAATGAACAAAGGAAAATAAAAAACAGAAAAGTAAAGGGTTGACTAACGAGAAGATATATGAACTTAGATTTCGAATCCCCCTTAGATCACCAGAGCAACGGAAATCACAAGATCAGCGGTTTTCAATTCTAATTCAATCGGTTTCTATACACCACCATAACTCCTTACCCTTAGGTTTAAGACCGGCGAACGTTCGCTCTATCCGTTCTAACTACCAAGATTAACTAGCCGCCCGGGTACGGTCGCCTCTCGCAACGACTTAACTAACTGGTGCAATTACTAATGATTAATGAGTTACTCTTGTAGTGAATTAACCCTAACCGGTTCCTACGAAAGGCACGCTCCAATTATAAGGTTAATTGTTCAATTCGATGTTCTAAAGTAAGGCGAGCGTTCGCTTCTATCCTTAGATTAACAAGAATCTAATCTAGGTGATCAATCCAGACAAGAAACATAAACAATGAAGAACAAATCAAACATGAAAAAGAAACAGATTGAACTTCGAATCTAATCACCGCCGATCCGTGACCGCTTTAGGGTTCATCTGGGGTTCATCTAATCTAAGCTCTACAAGTTCAGTTACTCATATCGGAAACAAGAGAATCAAAGGCAACAATGAAGATCATCATACAGAGGAAGAACAGATAAGAACTGAAAAACCTAATTCTGACGACTCCCGCGAAGCTTCAGTCTCCTGGATCTTCAATTTTAAGCTCCGAGTTCTCCGATGTGGAAGGATGGCATCACGATCTCTCCACGGATCTTTGAACTCTCCAAACTCTATCTATCGACCCTAGAGTCGGCTGACTCTCAAAAGTCTGATTTGTGAAAATATGAATAATGATTGATGATTGATGATTCTTTCCTGGGCCGCCGGTTTAAGTATTTATACTTAAACCCTAAGTCGTCGGATTTGTTCTGATATTTTCGCCGAAAATAAAGGGTTATTTTCGCCGAAAATATGCTTGTAAATGGAAGGTCCCTTGGCTGACTTCTCCTGTGATTTTCGCCGAAAAGGTTCTCGGTCCGAAAACTATAAGTTTTCGCCGAAAACTTCCTTCACTCGGCATCAGTGCATTTGTTCATGGATTTTTGGCGAAAATATCAAGGGATTTTCGCCGAAAATATCAGTGTAAACCGGGGCAGGAATTGTTTGACTTGATTAACTCCTTGGATCGATTCCTGTTCAATTCCTCGAGGTTCCAATGCCTTAGACACGTCATTGGCTACTTTATTTGATGGCAAAAACCTGTGCTAACATAAAAACACTAGAAAACCATCAAATAGACCTGAAACAGGCCAAGGTAACACAAATGGCACGAGATAGGGCAATTGATTGAATATTCGCTATTCTACCCTAAAAACCATGTCTTAAGCAAAGAAATGTCGCTTAAATGAGGCTGATAATCACGTCAAATCGAGTGTCATCAATGCCCCACACTTAAGCTTTTGCTTGTCCTCAAGCAAACTGAACTAGAACACACTCAAATTCACTAATGACACGAGATTAAACTGAGGTTCAATTCTAACGATTTGGTTTAGATTGTTCACGTAGAAAGAGTGACCTACACATGCAAGAACATCAACCAAACAAGTTTTCGATCTCACTAATTTCTGCACACTTTAAGTAGTGGTTTTAACAAAGCTCGTTTATTGGCAAAACAATTAATCATAATTAACCGACTACGATAACACCAATTCTAATCAAAAAGACTTTAAGCTCTGGCCATGATGTGAATGCGGAGATAGGAAAAGTGACGTGGCTATCGACTCGACTT
The DNA here is from genome assembly GCA_034768395.1 of Linum lewisii. Taxonomy (NCBI): domain Eukaryota; kingdom Viridiplantae; phylum Streptophyta; class Magnoliopsida; order Malpighiales; family Linaceae; genus Linum; species Linum lewisii. Next base: position 36,758,533 of record CM068297.1, read on the forward strand.
CATCCATTTCTAGATCTGTACGTTACATGTTCTAGCTAGGACCGATTTAAACAACAATTAATTTCAAGCTTCGACTTCTTCCTTAAATTTATTTACTGCATACTAGTGCTCGATACCAAACACTTCACTTAGGTGTTGGTCCTGCCTAGCTCACAGTATTTGTGCTTATGCTAGTGCTCAACCCGAACACTTCACTTAGGTGTCGGGCTTGCCTAGCATTATTTTCAGCACTTTAAAGATCTTTACATTGATTTGCACAACTTATTACTTGATTTAATCATCTAGCCACTTAATCCTAGCTAGTTATAACTTTTTACACAAGATTTCGAATTGGATTTCCGTCTAATCTCTAGCCACAATCACAGGTGAACAAATATGGAGTGAAAAACATGGAAGAAGCTAGCATTTATCATCTTAGAACGGTGTTATCGAGCTTTGTTATTAACAAGTCAATCAGTTTAATTGATTCAAGTTTCAACTACAAGAGTGATTTATGATCTGTTCTGATCAGACTCATTTAATATCAGTGCCAACACGTTGGTTACAGGTTCTAAGTGGAACAGTCTAGACGTCATTGTTTAAAATTGAAGTCAATTTCACATCAAAAGTCAAGAATTGAGCAATTCTATGCTAGAGAAATTTCAAATTTGAACCACAGAATCATAGATAGCAAGAAAGATCATGCATAATCCTAGACTCCTACCCCACACTTAAACGGTTCTGTGTCCTCACAGAACTAATCTAGAGTAGAGAGATACGAAGAACCTGGAAGGTGATGGTCGGTGTAGCGGATGAACACGGAGAGTCCGGAGCGGAGCGGAGTAGCTACTCGAGTTCCTACAAAATAAAAATAACAAAAAGATCAAAAGGATACCGGGACAAGTGTCCCGGATCCACACAGAATAAAAGTCGAACAAAGAAGGTTAAGGGGAATTTTAAAAATATTTTGACGATTGAATGAGAAACTGAAAGAAGGAAGAGAGAGAGGGTGAATCCGGATTTGAAAGTGAATAGTTGGGGTGATTTTCAAAAGAGTTTTCGGCGAAAATAAGAGGGTGTTTTCGCCGAAAATTTTAGTTCAAATCATTGCCGGATTTCCAAAGGAGTTTTCGGCGAAAACAAAAGCTCTTTTTCGCCAAAAATATGAGTTCAAATCACTGGTTGGTTTTCAAAAACAATTTCGCCGAAAACGTTATACATTTCAGACCGAAAACATTGAACAGAGAGAATCAGTGAAAACCAGGAGGCGATTTCGCCGAAAATTCTGAAACCTACGATTGAAAATATTTTCGCAAATCCGGCCAACTTCAGAAAATCACAGTTAAATCCACAAAAATCGGAACGACCTCAATCAACTTGCTACTGACTCTATGACACACAAACTCTACACGAAAAATAATAAATCAAACAAATTGACACTTTGGCTCCCCCGAACCTGACTCGAACGACGAAAAGACTGACTCAAAAACTCAAAAACGGACTCCAGCCGTGGGTTGCCTCCCACGAAGCGCTCTCTTTTAACGTCCTTGAGCCGGACGGTACCTGTTAGGGACCCCAACTTAGAAGTTCCTTGAAGTCAAACGTCTTCTTCAAGGTGTGCGGTTGAGTGCCATGTAGCACTCCAGCAGGGTGATGTAACCGGTAGTGTTCCAATAGATCGCGATCTTGGTTGGATGACCAGTTCTTCTTGAATTCTCCTTCTGGAGGAGGAAAGAGGTAGTACGGCGTGGCATGTTCAATGAGCTCCATCTTCTCTACAGATTGACTCGGTGGAAGTGTAGGTGAGGGTATCTCCTCAATTTCTATGTGCTCCTCTTCAGCTTCAACTTCAAGATGGATTGGCTCTATGTCTTCATCAACCACCACCGCCAAGGATTCTTCAACAGATACTTCTAGCTCGCAATAGTCATGGGTGAGGTTGTCATGTTCATCTTCGTACGGCTCTTGAGCATCTTCTTCCATTAGTGGATTTGGTTGCTCGAGCTCGACATCCACCACGTTACGAGCTTGTATAATCAAAAGGAGATCATCCAAGGTGGATTCTACTCTTGTCGTCTGTTGTCGATGCTGATGAGCCGGTATATACACCTCTTGATGAAGTTGCTGGTCGTGTGTAACTTCTGGCTCTTCTTCGAAATACTCTTGAGCATCTTCTTCCATTAATTGCACTAGTCGCTTGAGCTCGGCGTTCCTTGTATCATCATCATCGTTCATTGATTGGAGGTTGTCGATCGCGGCTTGGGTGATTGCCATCCATTGTTGATGCTCATAAGTGTGTAAATCCATCTCTTGGGAGTCTTCAATATATGGTGCTTCATTGATGTACCACCCTTGGTACTGGTCATCCCACCTGTAATCCTGCATAATTAAAACTCAAAAACACTACCCAGGTAAATCAAGAAAATATGGAGGGAAAATAAATGGTAAGGCGGAAAGGTAGAAGAATAATTTGCCAACTCTTCTTTCAAACAATTAGAAGAGTCCCCAGCAACGGCGCCAATTTGATAGCTGCAGTATTAGCGGTATCAAATAACTAATCAACCAAGGTAGACTAGATCGTATTCTACTCGAGGTCTCTTCTTCTTGACTACTCAAAGAAGCTGGCAATTTATTCAGGTTTAAGCACTTAGTGCGTGGTGTGAGTTCCACGACTTGTAATCTAATGAACAAAGGAAAATAAAAGACAGAAAAGTAAAGGGTTGACTAACGAGAAGATAGAAGAACTTAGATTTCGAATCACCCTTAGATCACCAGAGCAACGGAAATCACAAGATCAGCGATTTTCAATTCTAATTCAATCGGTTTCTATACACCACCATAACTCCTTACCCTTAGGTTTAAGACCGGCGAACGTTCGCTCTATCCGTTCTAACTACCAAGATTAACTAGCCGCCCGGGTACGGTCACCTCTCGCAACGACATAATTAACTGGTGCAATTACTAATGATTAATGAGTTACTCTTGCAGTGAATTAACCCTAACCGGTTCCTACGAAAGGCACGCTCCAATTATAAGGTTAATTGTTCAATTCGATGTTCTAAAGTAAGGCGAGCGTTCGCTTCTATCCTTAGCTTAACAAGAATCTAATCTAGGTGATCAATCCAGACAAGAAACATAAACAATGAAGAACAAATCAAACATGAAAAAGAAACAGATTGAACTTCGAATCTAATCACCGCCGATCCGTGACCGCTTTAAAGCCCTGGGTCACTTAGGGTTCATCTAATCTAAGCTCTACAAGTTCAGTTAGTCATATCGGAAACAAGAGAATCAAAGGCAACAATGAAGATCATCATACAGAGGAAGAACAGATAAGAACTCAAAAACCTAATTCTGACGACTCCCGCAAAGCTTCAGTCTCCTGGATCTTCAACTTTAAGCTCCGAGTTCTCCGATGTGGAAGGATGGCGTCACGATCTCTCCACGGATCTTCGAACTCTCTAAACTCTATCTATCGACCCTAGAGTCCGCTGACTCTCAAAATTCTGATTTGTGAAAATATGAATAATGATTAATGATTGATGATTCTTTCCTGGGCCGCCAGTTTAAGTATTTATACTTAAACCCTAAGTCGCCGGATTTGTTCTGATATTTTCGCCGAAAATAAAGGGTTATTTTCGCCGAAAATATGCTTGTAAATGGAAGGTCCCTTGGCTGACTTCTCCTGTGATTTTCGCCAAAAAGGTTCTCGGTCCGAAAACTATAAGTTTTCGCCGAAAACTTCCTTCACTTGGCATCAGTGCATTTGTTCATGGATTTTCGGCGAAAATATCAAGGGATTTTCGCCGAAAATATCAGTGTAAACCAGGGCAGGAATTTTTTGACTTGATTAACTCCTTGGATCGATTCCGGTTCAATTCCTCGAGGTTCCAATGCCTTAGACATGTCCTTGGCTACTTTATTTGATGGCAAAAACCTGTGCTAACATAAAAACACTAGAAAACCATCAAATAGACCCGAAACGGGCCAAGGTAACACAAATGGCACGAGATAGGGCAATTGATTGAATATTCACTATTCTACCCTAAAAACCATGTCTTAAGCAAAGAAATGTCGCTTAAATGAGGCTGATAATCACGTCAAATCGAGTGTCATCAATTGGCAATGCTCTGGTGAACGAAGGGGGATTCAAAGTCTAAGCTTGTCTGTCATCTTTGTTTTCAACCAATCTTTCAACCTGTTTTCAGTTTTAAGTTTTAATATCCGTGCATTTCTTAGAATTAGAAGTCGTGGAACTCACACCACGCACAAAGTGTTAAATCTGAGTAATTTGCCTTTATATTTGAGTAATCAATCATTAGAAAACCCGTGGAATACGATCTACCCTAGCTTCTAGCTTGGTAGTTATATGAACCACATCAAATTGTCTAGCAGACTACAACAAGCCGAGCGCGACTAGCGTTCGATCTTCCATTGTCGTGCCGCGCGTTGAAGGAGATCCTGATTATGAGATCAAGAATCTATTCTTGACTATGATCTCTAGGGATCTACAGTTTGAAGGCAGGCCACTAGACAATCCATGCACACATCTGGCGGATTTCCTGGATTTCTGCAGCACTTTCAAGAACGGAAATCTTGACAAGAACACTCTTTGCTTGAGAGCTTTCCCGTTCTCTCTGAAAGGTGCAGCTAAGAGGTGGCTTACTGGCAAACCACCTGGCTACTATACCGACTGGGAGACTCTTGCTCAAGACTTCGTCGAAGAGTACTTCCCTCCTGCCAGAACAACAGCCATCAAGGACAGCATCGCCTGACTCTCTCAGAAGGAAGGAGTAAGCTTATATGATACTTGGAATCAATTCCAAGAACTTCTCTACCACTGTCCGCATCACGGTTTCGAGCAGAGGCAGTTAGCTGAAATCTTTGCTCGAGGTCAATTCCCTAGCTGAAGGGGATTGCACTACGCTTACACCTGAAGCTGCTCTTCTTCATTTCGCAAACTGTGCTTCAAAGACGAGGAACTGGGAACAAAAATCTGAAGGGTCAAGAGGCAAGATCGATCTCGAAGCTACTATCAAGACAGAAGTAGAGAAGCATCTGAAGAAGTCTTCTACACCCATCAAGACGCCGACAGCTGCTGTCTACGTTGCCGATTGCGAGTGGTGTGGAGCTTGTGCGTATAATGGAGGCTGATGCCAGAATTTTGGTAAAACAGAAGTCTGGTCTGCCGAAGAAGTCAATTTTGTTCAACAGGGCTTCAACAACAATCAGAATGGATATGCTGGCTACCGCAACTTCAGACAACAGGGGAATTACCAAGATAGACCTCCCTACAATGCTGGTGCTAACCAGAACCAGAACAACCGACCAGCTGGTCCAGCTCAGGATCAGAAACCGAACCATCCGCTGGCAGGTGTCTACCAGCCGCCGCACCGCAATCAGGGTAACTATGGAACTGCTCCTGGCAATCGCCAGAATCAATATCTGAATAATACCTACACAGGGCAGCAACATCAGAGGGAAAATAACGTCAGTGAACTGGACAAGAAGCTTAGTCAGATCATCACCAGACTTGACGATCATGACAGTCAGTTCAAGGCTCAAGCTCTTCTCAACCAAGAACATATCGGATCCGATCAAAGAATTGAGCAGGCTGTGAACCACATCTCGAGCATGCTAGCATCTGGTCGACCATTTGGCCAACTTCCAAGCCAAACCAAGCCAAATCCGAGAAAGGAGCAAGCTAAGATGGTATCCGTTCAAGAACCGTTACACTCATCTACTAATGCTTCTTCTAATTTATGCAGGACTGATGAATCTCCTAAGGAAGCACCAAAGGAGGCGCCTAAGGAGTATGATCCTCCTCTTGCTCCGTACTACGTGAAGCCTCCTTTTCCAAGAGCATTGCTGCCGAACGCAAGGATCGAGACTGGCATGTGGGGAGGTAAAAAAGGATATCATGCCACTCGTAGCAAGAAGCCTTCATTGCTATATCCAGCTAAGTGTTCTGATCCTGGTTCTTTCACGCTTCCTCTAGTTATTAATGATGTTAAGATAGAACGTAGTTTGGTTGACCTAGGCGCGTCTATCAATGTTATGCCTATGAGTTTATTTGAAAAATTGAACCTAGGAGAACTTGAACCAACTAGCATACAACTTGTTTTTGCTGATAGATCACTGAAAACTCCGAGAGGAGAAATAAAAGATGTTGTTACTAAATGTGGTCCTTTCATGTTCTTAGCTGACTATGTGATCATTGATACTAGTAAGGATGATTCTACCATTCTCATAGGACGACCCTTCATGGCTACAACTGGGATGCAAATTAACGTTCCAAATGGTTCTTTAACTTTGAGGGTTCGTAAGGACACAATAACATTCCACCTTAATGACGGAATGAAATATACCCCTTTGAATGAAGAATCTCATTGCCTAGCTATTGAAATCGTGGAGTTGACTCTGGTCAACTCCGTTACTGACAACTCTTCTAGTGTTCCTAGATCAATTGCTGTTGCAGTTGTTGAACAGATTACAAGGCCGAAGCCAAAATCTGTTGCTCAGAAGCCGCCAATGAAGAAGGAACTGAAAGCCTCTTCTTCACCGCCGAGCAGGAACCTGGCAGGTTGCGGAGATAGAATCAGAAGAAAATGAAGACTCAAATGGTCTGGAGACCAGTTGTGCCGCCACCTTCATCCAAACCAGCTGCACCACCAATTCATTCCGAGCTACCGGCGCCGGAGCAAGTATGGAAGGAGAAGCCAAAAGCATCTCCTAAGGAAATACCTACGATCGCCGATCCTGGTGATACAAATCCGGAGGTTAAAGAGAAGACGAAGCCGATCACTCTCATCCCTTCCACCTTCTCCCTTGTAGAGGATGACCCCTCAACAAAGCTATTTGGTCCGTTCAAGATCACTGATCACCTTCTCGATGGACGTACCAAGCTCTTACATGCTAACAGGAAGAAATTTATGCTTAACGGAGATGCCCCGAAGCTCTACTTTATGAACTCCGATGCTAGCATCCAGGTATCGTCCAGCTCAAGGACGTTAATAAAAGAGCGCTTCATGGGAGGCAACCCACGGCTTGAGTCAGTTTTTCATTTGTGTCAGACTTAATGTTTTAGAGTCGGTTCGGGGGAGGCAAAAGTGTCAGTTTGCATGATTTTTTTTCGTGTGTAGTCTGTGTATCATCGTTTCAATCGCAAGTTGTTTGAGGTTGTTCCGATTTTTGTGGATTTAATTGTGATTTTCTGAAGTTCGCTGGGATTGCGAAAATATTTTCAATCGTGCAGTTCAAAATTTTCGGTGAAAACTGACCTATTTTTTGGCGAAAACTCCTTTGAAAATCCCACTGTGTTTTTTGGACGATTTTAACTAAACTTTTCGGCGAAAACTTATTTGAAAACCGGCAGACCATTTTGCCTTGGGTTTTCGGAGAAAAATTGCACACATTTTCGCCGAAAACTTGAGTGAAAATCAATAAATTTTTCCCTTTTAATTCTCGGTCACTCTCTCTCTCCCCTCACTTCTTCATTTTCAAAATAAGAAAGCCTTCCCCTGTTTCAAAAATCCAAACCGCCGCCGCCACATTCACGCCGCCACCGCCCATTTGCCGCCGCCACCACCGCCGCTGCCACACTTCTCCCCTTCCTTATCCGGTCAGTTTGAGCCGTAGAACAGTCGAATCGGAGCTCTAGAGCTCCCGTTCAGCCAAACCCTAAATTTTTTGATTTTTCACCGATTTCTCTCTCTCTCTGTTCATTTTCAGCACCCATGGCTTCAAGGTAAGTTGTAGAACTTTTCATTCTGAATCTTTTGACATGTGGAATGCTCAATTTCGTTGGGGTTGACTTTCGGTTGACTTTTCAGTTTACCTCGATTTGCGTGACGACTGATTTCGTGTGAACTAGGTTAGCTGAACTCTTTGGACTGATCTAGCATGCTTAGGGAGAATTGTGCTGAATTTTAATGTAGTTCGATCATGTGTTGATATGCTTAAAGATTGATTCTTTGCGGTGTTGACTTTTATGAAATGTCGGTTTGACCATGACTTGTTTATGTTCTTTTGGCTGCCTTGTGTGTTCATTCACGTTCATATATCTGTGCTTGCCATCTGAGTTTATAATTATGCCGTCATTTCCGGCTTTGAGCTAGTAATTGCCATGATTAGGGTTCAATGTGCTATGATGTTGACTTTTTGAATGTCGGTTTGACTTCTGACCCCTAATTATGTTATGAACATTCCAGCTAGACATATGCATGATTTGTGATTTATCGTGATTACTGGTTACTTAATTTGCTTACCCCCACTCGGTTTTCCCCGTTTCTTTGTGAAATTGAGTTTTTCTACTAAGTGTGGGGTGAGTTTTTAGTTAATTAATCTGGTTTCGTTTCTGGTTTTAGGAATGTCATTCATGAGCGCAGGACTAAGGCGCGCCTTGACGCCGACTCTAGCTCCCGAGCCCCCGCTCCTGATGTGATACTAGCCACCCTCGGGTCAACCCCGAGCCGAGAGCCTGAACAAGGCCCCAGGCCAAATGCTACGAGCCCTGGACCAACCACAGCCCCTGAAGACCCTCTGGAGACCTTCCAGAAGATGTGGCCGAAGCATAATGAAGAAAGCCTGGCCAGAAGAAGCTGGCACCCGAAGATAGACCCCAGTACGAGCCCCGGACCGGGCCAAATGCCAGAACTGAGCTCCAGGTTCGAAGACTCGATCCCAGTACCAGCACCAGCCCTTGAAGACCCCATGAGAACATTCCTAAAGACCTGGCCGAAGCATAAAGTAGAAGGCTTGGCCACATTTGAAGAAGGCCCAGCACGGAGCCAGCCCCGGGCGCCGGACCGAGCGCTGGGCACCACAGAAGCGTGTTTTTGGCCCAGCCAACAAATGGCTCGAGCCTTTGAGGAAATTCCACTTGCTATGGATAGCTTGAAGCCCCAGGAGCACTCTCCAAGAAACGGAGCTGAATTTGGAGAAGAACTGAAGGAGATAGAGCTCGGCCAAGTCCTAGCAAAGCATGGGGGGAGCACCAAATAGGAAGACTCGGATGCTGATCCGAGGAAGCCCATGCCAGGAGCTGTGATCAGGCCACTACCTGAGCCTGATCCAAGAGGAGAAGAAGGAGAGCTCATCCTTCAAGAAGAGCCAAGAGGTCAGCCCATGACCGAGCAGCCACGGGCCAAAGCTGGACTAATACTAAGCAAAGCTGGATTTGTGGACAGATTCGTAGCCCGACAAAGAGTGACGAATAATCACTAGTTGTTGCATCGAGTCCTAGAAAAAGAGCATTAGAAAATTATATTAGAAAAAGTATTGGTGTTAGTTTGTTGCACTAACCATGGCAGGAGTAGATCTATGTCTATTGAAGCTTCAGTGCCTGATAGCACGCTTACAACTAGACAACATAGAATATTCGTTCAAGAGGTTAGTTGAAGACAGGAGAGCCAGCACCGTGCCCAGCACCGAGCCGAGCACCTGCCCAGCACCAGCCCAGCGCCTGCCCAGCACCAGCCCAGCGCCAGGACCAGCGCCCGAGCAGCGCCCAGCGCACGAGCAGAGCCCAGCGCCCGAGCGGAGCCCAGCACCCGACCGGCGCCCAGCGCCCGACCGGAGTCCAGCGCCCGACCGGAGCCCAGCGCCCGACCGGCACCCAGCGCCCGAGCAGCGCCCAGCCCCGGCACCTGTCCCGGCACCAGCCCTGGCACCAGCCCCGGTACCAGCCCTGGCCCCAGCCCCGGCCCTAGCCCCGGCCCTAGCCCCGGCCCCAGCCCCGGCACCAACCCTGGCCCCAGCCCCGACACTAGTCTCGGCCCCAGCCCCGACACTAGTCTCGGCCCCAGCCCCGGTTCAGCAACTAGCCCCAGCCCCGGCGCCCGACCAGTCCCCGGCGCCCAACCAGCCCCCGACGCTGCCTGACCCCGGCGCCGCACTGTCCGCCCCCGGCCCGACGCCGCCCGACCCCAGCACACCCGACAGGCCCCATAACCCCGACGCCGCCCTGACCGACCCCGGCCCGACGCCGCCTGACCTCGGCCCGATGCCGCCTGACTCCGGCCCGATGCCGCCTGACCCAGGCCCGATGCCACCCGACCCAGGCCCAACGCCGACAGACCCCGGCCCGACGCCGCCTGATCCCGGCCCGATGCCGCCTGAGCCCGGCCCGCACACCGCCTGACCCCGGCCCGACGCCGCCTAACCCCGGCTCGACGCCGCCTGACCCCGGCGCCGCACTGTCCACCCCCAGCCCGACGCCGCCCTGTCCACCCCAGGCCCGACGCCACCCGACCCCGACGCGGCACTGGCCTACCCGGAAGCACCCATAGCAGCCCCGTTGCGGCCCGAACCCGTGAGGAGCGCCGAAAAAGCACCAGGTCAAGTCCTTTACTCCCCTGTGATTATTTTCATTATTTCTAATGGATTATCAGGCAAGGATTCGAGGACGAATCCTCTTCAAGAAGAGGGGGATGATGTGATCCTGGCCACCCTCGGGTCAAGCCCGAGCCGAGAGCCTGAACAAGGCCCCAGGCCAAATGCTACGAGCCCTGGACCAACCACAGCCCTGAAGACCCTCTGGAGACCTTCCAGAAGATGTGGCCGAAGCATAATGAAGAAAGCCTGGCCAGAAGAAGCTGGCACCCGAAGATAGACCCCGGTACGAGCCCCGGACCGGGCCAAATGCCAGAACTGAGCTCCAGGTTCGAAGACTCGATCCCAGTACCAGCACCAGCCCTTGAAGACCCCATGAGAACATTCCTAAAGACCTGGCCGAAGCATAAAGTAGAAGGCTTGGCCAGAATTGAAGAAGGCCCAGCACGGAGCCAGCCCCGGGCGCCGGACCGAGCGTCGGGCACCACAGAAGCGTGCTTTTGGCCCAGCCAACAAATGGCTCGAGCCTTTGAGGAAATTCCACTTGCTATGGATAGCTTGAAGCTCCAGGAGCACTCTCCAAGAAACGGAGCTGAATTTGGAGAAGAACTGAAGGAGATAGAGCTCGGCCAAGTCCTAGCAAAGCATGGGGGAGCACCAAAGAGGAAGACTCGGATGCTGATCCGAGGAAGCCCATGCCAGGAGCTGTGATCAGGCCAGCACCTGAGCCTGATCCAAGAGGAGAAGAAGGAGAGCTCATCCTTCAAGAAGAGCCAAGAGGTCAGCCCATGACCGAGCAGCCACGGGCCAAAGATGGACTAATACTAAGCAAAGCTGGATTTCTGGACAGATTCGTAGCCCGACAAAGAGTGACGAATATGGGCTACTTGGAGACAGAATTTGGGCTGATGTCCAACACGAAAGTTGTAGATCAGAGAGTCCACTAGTGATCTACAAAATATCAGGATTTTAGGAATTTGTTTAGTATTTATTTGGCTAATATTTCCAGAACCCGTGTAGCTGTTTTTGAGGATTTTCCAGCCTCCTTTTTAGAAGTTCTTGTTTAGGTAGGATTCTCTTCCCTTATAGGTTGGAGTCCGAATTTTCCCTCTTTTTAGTCTACGTTAGGATTAGTTAAAGTCCTCTTTAGGTTTTCTAATTAGGACTCTTTTTATTTCTTTATTTTATTATTATTTAGGAAGTTGTGTTTAGGGAGGAGAGCTTGTTCCCTCACCTATATAAGGAGGCCGCCGGCCACCTCTTGTACTCAGAACCCCCCTTTGATTAAATATATTTCAGAACTTATGTTCTTTTCCCTTCAAGTTAATGTGACGAGCATTGCTTAAGGTTGACTTATCATCAAGAGCATCCATCTCTTGGCGTGGCGTCTTCGACTGCACACTTCTGGTTCCCGGCTGTTATATAGCCGACGGGTCAAAGTACTATTCCGCCCCGGTTCCCGAAGGTTTCTACCTCGTTGCACGTTCCAACTTGCGGTGGTTAGGGTCGTCTGCCCACGGTTGCAGCGGTTCACATCAGTTGGTATCAGAGCACGGTTCAAACACAAGGACCACATCTATCCCAGTGTTCAGGTTTGAAACCCTAGATTCATATCCTTTACTTTTGTTCTTAGAAAATTGTTTAGAAATCTCCATCTATTTTCATTCTGTTCGAAGTTATTGTAAGGCAAGAAAATATTGGTGGCCGATCAAGCTATCAAACGAAAAATATCAAAAGAGTCAGAAAAACAGAAAATAAAAAGCAAGGCCACCCTTGCCAAGTTCTTTATTTTCGTTGTAATAGTGTGTTTAAGAAGAGGGGATAGATTAGCTTTTGTTGCTTGTGTTAAACCAAGCCACGACCCTACTTTTAGCCACTAGTTGTTGCATCGAGTCCTAGAAAAAGAGCATTAGAAAATTATATTAGAAAAAGTATTGGTGTTAGTTTGTTGCACTAACCATGGCAGGAGTAGATCTATGTCTATTGAAGCTTCAGTGCCTGATAGCACGCTTACAACTAGACAACATAGAATATTCGTTCAAGAGGTTAGTTGAAGACAGGAGAGCCAGCACCGTGCCCAGCACCGAGCCGAGCACCTGCCCAGCACCAGCCCAGTGCCTGCCCAGCACCAGCCCAGCGCCAGGACCAGCGCTCGAGCAGCGCCCAGCGCGACGAGCAGCGCCCAGCCCACGAGCAGCGCCCAGCGCATGAGCGGAGCCCAGCGCCCGAGCGGAGCCCAGCGCCCGAGCAGAGCCCAGCGCCCGAGTGGAGCCCAGCTTCCGACCGGAGCCCAGCGCCCGACCGGCACCCAGCGCCCGAGCAGCGCCCAGCCCCGGCACCTGTCCCGGCACCAGCCCTGGCACCAGCCCCGGCCCTGGCACCAGCCCTGGCCCCAGCCCCGGCCCTAGCCCCGGCCCAGCCCCGGCGCTAGTCTCGCCCCAGCCCCGGTTCAGCAACTAGCCCCAGCCCTGGCGCCCGACCAGTCCCCGGCGCCCGACCAGCCCCCGGCGCTGCCTGACCCCGGCGCCGCACTGTCCGCCCCTGGCCCGACGCCGCCCGACCCCAGCACACCCGACAGGCCCATAACCATGACGCCGCCCTGACCGACCCCGGCCCGACGCCGCCTGACCTCGGCCCGATGCCGCCTGACTCCGGCCCGATGCCGCCTGACTCCGGCCCGATGCCGCCTGACTCCGGCCCGATGCCGCCTGACCCAGGCCCAACGCCGACAGACCCCGGCCCGACGCCACCTGATCCGGCCTGATGCCGCCTGAGCTCGGCCCGACGCCGCCTAACCCCGGCTAGACGCCGCCTGACCCCAGCGCCGCACTGTCCACCCCAGGCCCGACGCCACCCGACCTCGACGCGGCACTGGCTTACCCGGAAGCACCCATAGCAGCCCCGTTGCGGCCCGGACCTGTGAGGAGCGCCGAAAAGCACCAGGTCAAGTCCTTTACTCCCCTGTGATTATTTTCATTATTTGTAATGGATTATCAGGCAAGGATTCGAGGACGAATCCTCTTCAAGAAGAGGGGGATGATGTGATCCTGGGCACCCTCGGGTCAAGCCCGAGCCGAGAGCCTGAACAAGGCCCCAGGCCAAATGCTACGAGCCCTGGACCAACCACAGCCCCTGAAGACCCTCTGGAGACCTTCCAAAAGATGTGGCCAAAGCATAATGAAGAAAGCCTGGCCAGAAGAAGCTGGCACCCGAAGATAGACCCCGGTACGAGCCCCGGACCAGACCAAATGCCAGAACTGAGCTCCAGGTTCGAAGACTCGATCCCAGTACCAGCACCAGCCCTTGAAGACCCCATGAGAACATTCCTAAAGACCTGGCCGAAGCATAAAGTAGAAGGCTTGGCCATAATTGAAGAAGGCCCAGCACGGAGCCAGCCCCGGGCACCGGACCGAGCGTCGGGCACCACAAAAGCGTGCTTTTGGCCCAGCCAACAAATGGCTCGAGCCTTTGAGGAAATTCCACTTGATATGGATAGCTTGAAGCCCCAGGAGCACTCTCCAAGAAACGGAGCTGAATTTGGAGAAGAACTGAAGGAGATAGAGCTCGGCCAAGTTCTAGCAAAGCATGGGGGAGCACCAAAGAGGAACACTCGGATGCTGATCCGAGGAAGCCCATGCCAGGGGCTGTGATCAGGCCACCACCTGAGCCTGATCCAAGAGGAGAATAAGGAGAGCTCATCCTTCAAGAAGAGCCAAGAGGTCAGCCCATGACCGAGCAGCCACGGGCCAAAGCTGGACTAATACTAAGCAAAGCTGGATTTCTGGACAGATTCGTAGCCCGACAAAGAGTGACGAATATGGGCTACTTGGAGACAGAATTTGGGCTGATGTCCAACATGAAAGTTGTAGCCCATAGAGTCCACTAGTGATCTGCAAAAGCTCAGAATATTACGAATTTGTTTAGTATTTATTTGGCTAATATTTCCAGAACCCGTGTAGCTGTTTTTGAGGATTTTCCAGCCTCCTTTTTAGAAGTTCTTGTTTAGGTAGGATTCTCTTCCCTTATAGGGTTGGAGTCCGAATTTTCCCTCTTTTTAGTCTAGGTTAGGATTAGTTAAAGTCCTCTTTAGGTTTTCTAATTAGGACTCTTTTTATTTCTTTATTTTATTATTATTTAGGAAGTTGTGTTTAGGGAGGAGAGCTTGTTCCCTCACCTATATAAGGAGGCCGCCGGCCACCTCTTGTACTCAGAACCCCCCTTTGATTCAATATATTTCAGAACTTATGTTCTTTTCCCTTCAAGTTAATGTGAGGAGCATTGCTTAAGGTTAACTTATCATCAAGAGCATCCATCTCTTGGCGTGGCGTCTTCGACTGGACACTTCTGGTTCCCGGCTGTTATATAGCCGACGGGTCAAAGTACTATTCCACCCCGGTTCCCGAAGGTTTCTACCTCGTTGCACGTTCCAACTTGCGGTGGTTAGGGTCGTCTGCCCACGGTTGCAGCGGTTCACATCAATTGGTATCAGAGCACGGTTCAAACACAAGGACCACATCTATCCCAGTCTTCAGGTTTGAAACCCTGGATTCATATCCTTTACTTTTGTTCTTAGAAAATTGTTTAGAAAATCTCCATCTATTTTCATTCTGTTCGAAGTTATTGTAAGGCAAGAAAATATTGGTGGCCGATCAATCTATCAAACGAAAAATATCAAAAGAGTCAAAAAAACAGAAAACAAAAAGCAAGGCCACCCTTGCCAAGTTCTTTATTTTCGTTATAATAGTGTGTTTAAGAAGAGGGGATAGATTAGCTTTTGTTGCTTGTGTTAAACCAAGCCACGACCCTACTTTTAGCCACTAGTTGTTGCATCGAGTCCTAGAAAAAGAGCATTAGAAAATTATATTAGAAAAAGTATTGGTGTTAGTTTGTTGCACTAACCATGGCAGGAGTAGATCTATGTCTGTTGAAGCTTCAGTGCCTGATAGCACGCTTACAACTAGACAACATAGAATATTCGTTCAAGAGGTTAGTTGAAGACAGGAGAGCCAGCACCGTGCCCAGCACCGAGCCGAGCACCTGCCCAGCACCAGCCCAGCACCAGCCCAGCGCCAGGACCAGCGCCCGAGCAGCGCCCAGCGCACGAGCGGAGCCCAGCGCCCGAGCGGAGCCCAGCACCCGACTGGCGCCCAGCACCCGATCGGAGTCCAGCGCCCGACCGGAGCCCAGCGCCCGACCGGCACCCAGCGCCCGAGCACCGTCCAGCCCCGGCACCAGCCCTGGCACCAGCCCCGGTACCAGCCCTGGCCCCAGCCCCGGCACCAGCCCTGGCCTCAGCCCCAGCACCAGCCCCGGCACCAGCCCCGGCACCAGCCCTGGCCCCAGAACCGGCACCAGCCCTGGCCCCAGCCCCGGCCCTAGCCCCGGCACCAGCCCCGGCCCTAGCCCCGGCTCCAGCCCCGGCACCAGCCCCGGCCCCAGCCCCGGCACTAGTCTAGGCCCCAGCCCCGATTCAGCAACTAGCCCCAGCCCCGGCGCCCGACCAGTCCCAGGCGCCCGACCAGCCCCGGCGCCGCACTGTCCGCCCCCGGCCCGACGCCGCCCATCCCCAGCACACCCGACAGGCCCCATAACCCCGCGCCGCCCTGACCGACCCCGGCCCGACGCCGCCTGACCTCGGCCCGATGCCGCCTGACTCCGGCCCGATGCCGCCTGACCCAGGCCCGACGCCACATGATCCCGGCCCGATGCCGCCTGAGCCCGGCCCGACGCCGCCTGACCCCGGCCTGACGCCGCCTAACCCCGGCTCAACGCCGCCTGACCCCGGCGCCGCACTGTCCACCCCCGGCCCGACGCCGCCCATCCCCAGCACACCCGACAGGCCCCATAACCCCGCGCCGCCCTGACCGACCCCGGCCCGACGTCGCCTGACCTCGGCCCGATGTCGCCTGACTCCGGCCCGATGCCGCCTGACTCCGGCCCGATGCCGCCTGACCCAGGCCCGATGCCGACATACCCCGGCCCGACGCCACCTGATCCCGGCCCGATGCCGCCTGAGCCCGGCCCGACGCCGCCTGACCCCGGCCCGACGCCGCCTAACCCCGGCTCGACGTCGCTTGACCCCGGCGCCGCACTGTCCACCCCCAGCCCGACGCCGCCGGACCCCGACGCCGCCCTGTCCACACCCAGGCCCGACGCCACCCGACCCCGACGCGGCACTGGCCTACCCGGAAGCACCCATAGCAGCCCCGTTGCGGCCCGAACCCGTGAGGAGCGCCGAAAAAGCACCAGGTCAAGTCCTTTACTCCCCTGTGATTATTTTCATTATTTGTAATGGATTATCAAGCAAGGATTCGAGGACGAATCCTCTTCAAGAAGAGGGGGATGATGTGATCCTGGCCACCCTCGGGTCAAGCCCGAGCCGAGAGCCTGAACAAGGCCCCAGGCCAAATGCTACGAGCCCTGGACCAACCACAGCCCGTGAAGACCCTCTGGAGACCTTCCAGAAGATGTGGCCAAAGCATAATGAAGAAAGCCTGGCCAGAAGAAGCTGGCACCCGAAGATAGACCCCGGTACGAGCCCCGGACCGGGCCAAATGCCAGAACTGAGCTCCAGGTTCGAAGACTCGATCCCAGTACCAGCACCAGCCCTTGAAGACCCCATGAGAACATTCCTAAAGACCTGGCCGAAGCATAAAGTAGAAGGCTTGGCCAGAATTGAAGAAGGCCCAGCACGGAGCCAGCCCCGGGCGCCGGACAGAGCGCCGGGCACCACAGAAGCGTGCTTTTGGCCCAGCCAACAAATGGCTCGAGCCTTTGAGGAAATTCCACTTGCTATGGATAGCTTGAAGCCCCAGGAGCACTCTCCAAGAAATGGAGCTGAATTTGGAGAAGAACTGAAGGAGATAGAGCTCGGCCAAGTCCTAGCAAAGCATGGGGGGAGCACCAAAGAGGAACACTCGGATGCTGATCCGAGGAAGCCCATGCCAGGAGCTGTGATCAGGCCACCACCTGAGCCTGATCCAAGAGGAGAAGAAGGAGAGCTCATCCTTCAAGAAGAGCCAAGAGGTCAGCCCATGACCGAGCAACCACGGGCGAAAGCTGGACTAATACTAAGCAAAGCTGGATTTCTGGACAGATTCGTAGCCCGACAAAGAGTGACGAATATGGGCTACTTGGAGACAGAATTTGGGCTGATGTCCAACATGAAAGTTGTAGCCCATAGAGTCCACTAGTGATCTGCAAAATATCAGGATTTTACGAATTTGTTTAGTATTTATTTGGCTAATATTTCCAGAACCCGTGTAGCTGTTTTTGAGGATTTTCCAGCCTCCTTTATAGGGTTGGAGTCCGAATTTTCCCTCTTTTTATTCTAGGTTAGGATTAGTTAAAGTCGTCTTTAGGTTTTCTAATTAGGACTCTTTTTATTTCTTTATTTTATTATTATTTAGGAAGTTGTGTTTAGGGAGGAGAGCTTGTTCCCTCACCTATATAAGGAGGCCGCCGGCCACCTCTTGTACTCAGAAATCCCCTTTGATTAAATATATTTCAGAACTTATTCTTTTCCCTTCAAGTTAATGTGAGGAGCATTGCTTAAGGTTGACTTATCATCAAGAGCATCCATCTCTTGGCGTGGCGTCTTCGACTGGACACTTCTGGTTCCCGGCTGTTATATAGCCGACGGGTCAAAGTACTATTCCGCCCCGACTCCTGAAGGTTTCTACCTCGTTGCACGTTCCAACTTGCGGTGGTTAGGGTCGTCTGCCCACGGTTGCAGCGGTTCACATCAGCTCCCATCACACCAGCCGTCCAGGGCCCTCCACCAGCTTTCCCTGGCCGTGTCGGGTACCACGCCACCGTTGCCCGCCTGCCCCAGTACTACTTCGAGCGCTACCAGAGGCTCGAACATATTCCCGGAGCCGACGTGCGCCCACTGTCCTTGGAGTCACTCTTCGAGCACAACGTGGACTGGCACCGGAACGTGCTCGACTCTTTGCTACCTTTAGGACTGCTGGAGCTGACTACCCTAGTTGCTGACTTCCTGGAGATCGCACTCCAGGAGTTCTGGGCCACGTTCGAGTTGGACGAGCATAAGAGGAGGCAGCGTGGGAAGGTGGTATCCTTCTACCTTGGCGGGGTGTACAAGTTGTTCACCTATGATGAGTTTTCTGCTCATCTCGGGATCCCCCGCGAGCACTACGAGGGTTATCACCTCGGCTGGGAGAACGACTTTGACGACGGAGAGGAGTACGACGCGCTCTGAAGCCACATGACTGGAGTGCCCGGTGATCGTACCACGAAGCATAACTCAGTTTAAGTCCCTCTCTCACCCTCTCTACCGATTCATTCACATGGTTTGGCATCGTTCTCTTTTGTTTGCACCAGATAAGAGCCGCCACCACATCAGCAGAGAGGAGCTCACTCTTCTTCGCGCCATCTGGGAGAGTTATCCTCTTCATCCCGGATGGGTGCTTGCACGCATACTACGCCTGAAAACGTAGAAGCCAAGGCCACCTAGCTCACTTATGGGAGGCAACTTCGTGGGCCAGCTCATCATCTCCCTCGGCATCAGCCATGAATATGGCCTGGACATCCCACGTCGCAGAGTGTACACCGTCGATGGAGATTTAGCGGTCGAGTACGACCTAAAGTTGGACCTCAGTCCGCAGGTGCCGGCGCCCCCTCCTCTCCAGGACGAGACCGAGTTGGAGGATGAAGATGATGTTGATGAGCCGCGGCCCCAGTCAGAGCTGGAGTTTCATGATCATATACCCTCACCACATCATCAGGCAGGGTATGCACACCAGTCCTCGCCGCCCATTCCAGATCCATATCAGGCACCTCACCCACAGCACCGACCGCATCCCGCAGATGTTGGAGAGCTGTATGAGCTACTCCAGGAGTGGCGTATCACTGACAACGCCACTCAGGATGCGAGATGGATTATTATGCAGCAACACATGCACCGCTCTAATGAGCGGTATGAGGCACAGCTGGCGTGGCAACGTCAGGTCGGCGACAACCTACACCTTCCACCCCCCGACGCCCCTGACCAGCTATGATCGGGTGGTGTCCTTTTCCTTGTCCTTTCTTTTTATTTCTTCTTTTCGGATCTCGATCCAACTTTTTTCTGTGTGGATCTGGGACACTTGTCCCGGTTTCCTTTTCATCTTTCATTTGTTTTTGTTTTGCAGGCAATCGGTAGATTCCCTTTGCTTCGCTTTGGTAGATTGCCTCTGCTCCGAGGATCCGTGCTCATCCCCTACGCCAACCATCTCGGTCCAGGTTCTTTTACTTCACTCTGAACTCTAGATTTAGTCCTGTGAGGACACAGTACGATTTAAGTGTGAGGTAGGATGCTAGAGAACCTTGCATGAACTGGATTGCCCTTGATTGTGTTTTTGTGTGCCTCATGATTCCTGTCCAGTTTCTCTAGCATTAGAATGGCTCAGTTCTTGATTTTTGATGTTAAGTTGTTGTTCAATCTTTCATAATGATGCTTAGACTGCTTAACCTAGAACTTGAGAACCAACGTGTTTACTTTGATGCTAAATTGCCTGGTCAGAACAAAATTTTTAAAATCACACTTGTAGTTTGTAGCCTTGATTGCATGAAAATGACCGAATCCGACTAGCAAACCAACTGTGAGCTTTTGATCCATTGCACATAACTTGCAATTTCAATTATTTTTGAGTGATTTTCTGTTTGCTTGAATGAGTTAGAATTTGCATGAGACCTACTCGAGACCACACGATGACACGAGTTCTAGAATGATAGGGGCACCTAGATTCAGCTACTAAGCCAGATAGCCTACCAAACGATAAATCCATTAGGTTTAAACCCTTGAGCTTGGCCTGTTCTTTCGGTTCGATAATACATTACAACCATTTCCCATTTTTTTCATTCCCTATTGATCCCCTGTGGTTGTAGTTCTAGATTGACCTACCGGAAGTCAGTTTGTGGTAACCTGCCTATAGCCATTAAACAGGTGGTCTTAGCTATTATGTCCGAACGTGTAAACCCTCTATCAACTAAAAGAAAGAATTGGCACAAAGAAAAAAAGAAAAAAAGAGAAAAATAAATCAAATGTCGAAAAAAATAGAAAAGAAGAGAAATCAGAAAAATCAGAAAATTTTCAAGTTTTTAGTTTAATAAACGTTCTTCTCCCTACAAATGGAAGAACGAAGTTAAAAAGAAAATTCAAAAAGAAAAAATGTAAAGAAATAAAGTGTTAGGTTGCTTGATGGTATCATAGGACGAGCGTTCACTATTCCACCTGTGTCTGGTTAGACGGTAGGAAGCCATAGGCTAGATTCGAGGGAAGTTAGTCGAAAGCTACACCGCACCAAAGCCATCATCATACATTCCCATCATCCATCTCATCATAAACCCTTATAGTGTAGAATTCGTTACAGTCCTAGCAGGGAAGTCCTTCTTGACTAGTTACTCGTGTTGTCACAGTGGTGGAGATGTGGTCGAATTGTAAACTTATGACAGAATACAGTAACAGAAAATGATTGAGAGCATAAGCACGTCCTTAAACACAGAGAGTGAGAGTTCCCCGTTTACTAAATAATTCCTGTGTGAGGAGTTTGGTCGGTCAGGTCAAATTCGTGCATAATTGGTTGCGATTACTCGTCGTGTGCAGTTGATTAGTGAGACCAGGTTGTTTGGCTGATTAGTATGCATGTTAGGTTTCTTGTTCTAGGAATTATCTGTCTAATAATTCATTGTGTTTGATTGAACTCCAATTTAATTAATCTTATCATTTGTGAACATGAGCGTTTCTATTCAGTTTGCTTGAGGACAAGCAAAAGCTAAGTGTGGGGTATTTTGATGACACTCGATTTGACGTGATTATCAGCCTCATTTAAGTGACATTTCCTTGCTTAAAACATGGTTTTTAGGGTAGAATAACGAATATTCATTCAACTACTCTATCTCGTGCCATTTGTGTTACTTTGGCCCGTTTCGGGTCTATTTGATGGTTTTCTAGTGTTTTCATGTTAGCACAGGTTTTTGCCGTCAAATAAAGTAGCCAAGGACGTGTCTAAGGCGTTGGAACCTCGAGGAATCACACCGAAATCGATCCAAGGAGTCAATCAAGTTGAACCAAATTCTGCTCCCATTCACAAAGAAGTTTTCGGCGAAAAGCCCTTGGAGTTTTAGGTGAAAACTCATGAACAAATCGGCAGTGCTTTCAAGAAGAAGTTTTCGGCGAAAACTTCAAATTTTTGCCAAGAACCCGGCGTCCGAAAATCACAGGAGAACTCAGCCGACGATCACCCCATTTACAAAGGAATTTTCGGCGAAAATTCCATCAAATTTTCGGTAAAAATTCTAGGCAAAACCGGCGGTATTAGGGTTAAGTATAAATACTTAACCGGCGGTCCTAAATCAAAGAGGAGACACAATATACAAATCATATTTTCATAATACCAAATACTTCAAGGATACTCAAGGGTTCTGGAGTAGAGTTTAGAGTTCAGAGAGCCAGGAAGAGATCGTGACGCCATCCCTTTCATCTCGAAGACTCGGAGCTAGGATAGCAGCTTATCGGAGATCGAAGTTCTGTCGGAGTCGTCTTAATTAGGTTTTTCAGATCCTTTTTGTTCTTCCTCTGTTCAAGATGAATTCTATCTTTGTCTTTGATTCCTGTGTGAAAAACATGAGTAGCTAAACTCGTAGAGCTTAGACTAGATGAACCCTAAGTGACCCATGGCTTTAAAGCGGTCACGGATTGGCGGTGATTAGATTCAAAGTTCAATCAGTTTCTCTTTCATGTTTGATTTGTTCTTCATTGTTCATGTTTCTTGTCTGGATTGATCACTTAGATTAGATTCTTGTTAAGCTAAGGATAGAAGCGAACGCTTGCCTTACTTTAAAACATCAAATCGAACAATTAACCTAATCATTGGAGTGTGCCTTTTGTAGGAACCACTTAGGGTTAATCCACTGCAAGAGTAACTCATAAATCGTTAGTAATTGCACCAGTTAAGTTAAGTCGTTGCGAAAGGTGACCGTACCCGGGTGGCTAATTAATCTTGGTAGCTAGATCAGATAGAGCGAACGTTTGCCAGTCTTAAACCTAAGGGTAAGGAGTTATGGTGGTGTCTTAGAATTGATTGAATGAGAATCGAAATCCGCTGATCTGTTGATTGCCAATGCTCTGGTGAACGAAGGGGGATTCAAAGTCTAAACTTCTCTGTCATCTTTGTTTTCAACCAATCTTTCAACCTGTTTTCAGTTTTAATTTTTAATTTCCGTGCATTTCTTAGAATTAGAAGTCGTGGAACTCACACCACGCACAAAGTGTTAAATCTGAGTAATTTGCCTTTATATTTGAGTAATCAATCATTATAAGACCTGTGGAATACGATCTACCCTAGCTTCTAGCTTGGTAGTTATTTGAACCTACATCATTCATCTAGTCTAAGCTCTACGAGTTTAGCTACTCATTTTCATAACAAAAGAATCAAAGGCAGAAACAAAGTTCATCATCAAAAGATAGAACAGATAGAAACTGTAAAACCTAATTAAGACGACTCTGGCAAAGCTTCGCTCTCCGGTAATCTTCAATCCTAGCTCCAAGTCTCCGAGGTGAAGGGATGGCGTCACGATCTCTTCCTGGCTCTTTGAACTCTAAACTCTGCTCCAGAAGTTGTGAGAATTCTGAAATTATGATGTATTATGAGGTATATCCTTTATTGGGCCGCCGGTTAAGTATTTATACTTAACCCTAGAATCGCCGGATTTTGCCTTGAGTTTTCGCCAAAAACCTGGGGGGTTTTCGTCGAAAACTGCAGTGTAAATCGGGGCAGGATTTGAATTGACTTGATTAACTCCTTAGATCGATTCTGGTGTGGTTCCTCGAGGTTCCAACGCCTCAGACACGTCATTGGCTACTATATTTGATGGCAAAAACTTGTGCTAACATGAAAACACTAGAAAACCATCAAATAGACCCGAAACGGGCCAAAGTAACACAAATGGCACGAGATAGAGCAGTTGAGTGAATATTCGCTATTCTACCCTAAAAACCTTGTCTTAAGCAAGGAAATGTCGCTTAAATGAGGCTGATAATCACGTCAAATCGAGTGTCATCAAAATACCCCACACTTAAGCTTTTGCTTGTCCTTAAGTAAACTGAATAGAAACGCTCAAGTTCACAAATGATAAGATTTATTAAACTGCAGTTCAATCATACACAATGAATTATTAGACAGCTGATTCCTAGAACAAGAAACCTAACATGTGTACTGATCAGCCAAACAACCTGATCTCACTAAAAACTGCACACGACGAGTAATAGCAACCAATTATGCATGAATTTGACCTGACCGACCAGACTCCTCACACAGGAAATATTTAGTAAACGGGAAACTCTCTGTGTTTAAGGACATGTTTCTGCTCTCAATCATTTTCTGTTACTGAATTCTGTCATAAGTTTGCAATTCGACCACATCTCCACCACTGTGACAACACGAGGAACTAGTCAAGAAGGACTTCCCTGCTAGGACTGTAACGAATTCTACACTACAAGGGTTTATAATGAGATGGATGATGGGAATGTATGATCATGGCTTTGGTGCGGTGTAGCTTTCGACTAACTTGCCTCGAATCTAGCCTATGGCTTCCTACCGTCTAACCAGACACGGGTGGAATGGTGTACGCTCGTCCTATGATACCATCAAGCAACCTAGCACTTTATTTTGCATATTTTCTTTTTCTTTTCTTTATATTTTCTTTTGACTTCGTTCTTCCATATGTAGGGAGAAGAACGTTATTGAAGTTTGAAACTTTTGAACTTTTCTTCTTTTGTTTCTAACTTTTTTCAAAATTTCTCTTATTTTCCTTCTTCTCTTTTTCTTTTCTTTGTGCCAATTCTTTCTTTTAGTTGCTAGAGGGGTTTACACTTTGGACATAATAGCTAAGACCACCTGTTTAATGGGTATAGGCAGGTTACCACAAACTGACTTCCGGTAGGCTAATCTAGAACTACAACCACAGGGGATCAACGGGGAATGAAAGAATGGGGAATGGTTGTAATGTATATTGAACCGAAAGAACATGCCAAGCTCAAGGCTTTACACCTAATGGATTTAATGTTTGGTAGGCTATCTGGCTTAGTAGCTGAATCTAGGTGCCCCTATCATTCTAGAACTCGTGTCATCGTGTGGTGTCGAGTAGGTCTCATGCAAGTTCTAACTCATTCAAGCAAATAGAAAATCACTCAAAAAGAATTGAAATTGCAAGTTACGTGCAATGGATTAAAGGCTCACAGTTGGTTTGCTAGTCGGATTCGGTCATTTTCATGCAATCAAGGCTACAAACTACAAGTGTGATATTCAAAATCTATTCTGACTAGGCAATTTAGCATCAAAGTATAAATGTTGGTTCTCAAGTTCTAGGTTAAGCAGTCTAAGCATCATTATGAAAGATTAAACAACAACTTAACATCAAAAATCAAGAATCGAGCAATTCTAGTGCTAGAGGAACTGGAAAGGCACCACGGAACACACAAAAACACTATGAAGGGCAATCAAGTTCATGCAAGGTTCTCTAGCATCCTACCCCACACTTAAACCGTTCTGTGTCCTCACAGGACTAAACCAGAAGAGAGAGATACGAAGAACCTGGAATGAGATGGTCAGTGTAGGGGATGAACACGGATAGCCCGGAGCAGAGCGGAGTAGCTACTCGAGTTCCTACAAAACAAAAATAACAAAAGATCAAAAGGATACCAGGACAAGTGTCCCGGATCCACACAGAATAAAAGTCGAACAAAGACGGTTTAGCGGAATTTTGAGAAAATGTTTGACCCTTTTTTTTTAAACTGATTTTCTTAGATTTTTTGGCGAAAAGAAGTGCAAGTTTTCGCTGAAAATTCCAGTTCAAAACGTTTGCTGGTTTTCAAAGCCAGTTTTTGCCAAAAACACAACAAGTTTTTGCCGAAAAGTTTATCAAAAAGCGATCAGAAAACACAGTGGGATTTTAAGGGCAGTTTTCACCGAAAAGTGAAGTACTTTTCGCCGAAAAATTTGACCTGCACGATTGAAAATATTTTCGCAATCCCGACAAACTTTAGAAAATCAGAAATAATTTGACAAAGATCGGAAAAACCTCAAACAACTTGCGATTGAAACGATGACACGCAGACTACACACGAAAAATAAGAAATCATGCAAACTGACACTTTTGGCTCCCCTGAACCGACTCTGAAATAATGAGTTCGACACAAATTAAAAACTGACTCCAGCCGTGGGTTGCCTCCCACGAAGCGCTCTTGCTTAACGTCCTTGAGCCGGACGATACATGGACAGCGATCAAGAGACATCCCAACTCAGGATTTCTCTTAGGCCCGAGTCGGAGTTCATGGAATACAACTTTGGGAATCCTCCGGCAAGTGTGAACTTCTTCCCATTTGCGTGAATTATCTTGGTTCGTTCTTCGGGAAGATGACCAGAATGTTTACAAGGCCTGAATAGTTCTTTCAAAGAAGCATCCTTCAGAGGATCATTCTTCCCTGGTGGCTCGGTAGACGGGGGCTGAGCAATCGGCTTCCAAACCGCCTTCGTCTTCTCTTTATTCTCCTTCTTTATCTCGCCAGGATCTTTAACGTTTGGTGATTCATGAGGGGATGCCATCAGATCCTCCTTCTTTCTCAGCTTTTGTGACGGCAACTCATTCTTCAGATTAAGGACCTGTCCGACACCTGGCAAGCAAATTTCTGAAGAAACTCCAGATTTTTCATTAGAACTAGAGTTGACCGAAGCCAACTCCACAGCTTCAACAGATAAGCAATGAGGCGGACCTGCATACCGTCCTTGAGGCAGAATGTCATACTGTCCTTGCCGACCCTTAATGTCAACGAGCTATTTGGGACATTAATGGTAATGCCGGCTGTTGCCATGAACGGTCGGCCTAGGAGAAGAGTGACATCTTCCTCTCGAGTATCCATGACAACAAAATCAGCCAGAATAGTAAAAGGACCACAACTGATAACCACGTCTTCTATTAATCCCCTAGGTAATTTAACAGATCTGTCGGCAAACACTAAATGCATGCTAATCGGTTTCAATTCTCCTAGGTTGAGTTTCTCATACAAGCAGGTAGGCATGACATTAATGGAAGAACCTAAATCAATTAGATTACGATCAATTTTCAAATCATTAATAGTGCAAGGCAAAGTAAAAGCACCAGGATCGCGACACTTAGCTGGGGGAGGTATGGCGGTTGTCTGGCTGTGGATCGTGGAGTATTCTTCCTCGAGGGAGACGGAAGATAACTCTCCCTTCTTCTTGTTCTTCGCAAGATCCTTCGAGACTTTTCCAACCTCCGGTATCATCTGGATAGCATCAGTAACTTGTATCTTCATATATGTGTTCTTCAAGTATCCATACCACTTTCTCTACCGGGTATCATGATCTTTCTCCTTTGATTGCGCAACCTTAGGAAATGGAATTCGAGGCTGATATGGAGGAAGAGGTGGCGCAGGTGATGTCTTTGTTAGGGGAGGCGGGGTAGTCACCTCCTCCTCGATCTCTGGCGTGTCAATGGCTATAACATCAGGAATTATGGCCGGATTAGGAGTTGCAGGACCAGCTAATTTCTTGTCGCTTCTTGTGGAGATGGCCTTGATGTGCTCCTTCTTAATGGTAGATTCGTCTTGAACCGATGATTGATTAAAGAAGGGGATAGTAGCTAGCATGCTAGCCATGCTATTTACCACGCTCTCCAGTCGTCGACCTCGATCTTCATGATCTTGATTTAATTAAAATGGCTTGAAGCTTGAATTTCTCTTCGTGGTCATCGAGTCTTGCCAAGATCAGGTCGAGCTTCCTGTCTATCTTGATTTCCCAAGTATTCTCAAATGTATAATTCTGAGGTTGTTGTCCTCCGGTGAATCCAGGGGAATCTTGATTAATAAAATTCACTTCCCCTATAGACCAGTTATTTGCTGTACCGAATATCTTCTTCATTTCTTTCTGCACTTCGCTCTTGATCTGATCTTCACGGCTTGGTTGGCTCTTAGCTGCTCCAAACTGTCTCTCCCAATTCCTGGACTTAGATGCACAGTTTGCAAAGTGAAGAAGAGCAGCTTCTGGTGCGAGTGTGGTGTACTCGCCATCAGCTAAGGTGTTAACCCATTTAGCCGATTCTTCGTTCATCCCTCGGGTAAAGATCTCAGCTAGCTGTCTCTGCTCGAATCCATGATGAGGGCAATCGTAGAGGAGTTCTTGGAATTCATTCCAAGCATCATATAAGCTTACTCCTCTCTTCTGAACAAATCTGGCAATGCTGTCTTTGTAAGCTGTCATTCTTGAAGGAGGAAAGTATTCCTCTACGAAGTCTTGAGCTAGACTATCCCAATCGGTGTAGTGGCCAGGTGGCTTGCAACTGAGCCATCTCTTGGCGGCTCCTCTAAGGGAGAATGGGAAGACTCATAAGCATAATGTGTTCTTATCAAGATTCCCACTCTTAAACGTCTCGCACATGGCTAAGAAGTTCACCAAATGTGTGCATGGGTTATCTTGCGGCTTCCCTTCGAACCGAACATCCCTAGAGATCATTTCCAGGAAGGGGATTGTGATCTCATAGTCAGGATCGTCATCTTTGTGCGGCACAAAGATGGAAGACCAAACACTAGTAGCACTTGGCTTATTGTAATCCGCAAGACTCTTTTGAGCAGCCATTGCGGTAGGGGAAGGTGGATCGGAAGTGATTTGCTTCTGAATTTTCTTAACCTGCAAAAGACAAAAACAAGCACAACCGGTGTAAAATCGAAGTGTGATGGAAAATGAAAGATTGAAAGTAGAAGAATAAAATGCCAACTCTTCTTTCAAACAATATAGATGAGTCCCCGGCAACGACGCCAATTTGATGAGCTGCAGAACAGTGATCAAATACTACCAAGCTAAAAGCTAAGCAGATCGTATTCCACAGGGTTTCTACTAATCTACTACTCAAAGTAGCTGGCAATTTATTCAGGTTTAAACACGTTGTGCGTGGTGTGAGTTCCACGACTTCTAGACTAAGATGTAGGAAAATGAAAATGAAATTAAAAGACATAATGATTGGTTGGTTTAAACAGACGACAGACAAGCTTAGATTTCGAATCCCCCTTAGATCACCAAGGCGACAACAATCAACAGATCAGCGGATTTCAATTCTCGTTCAATCAATTTCTATACACCACCATAACTCCTGACCCTTAGGTTTAAGACTGGCAAACTTTCGGTCTATCCGATCTAACTACCAAGATTAAGTAATCGCCCGGGTACGGTCGCCCCTCGCGACGACTAAACTAACTGGTGCAATTACTAATGATTTATGAGTTACTCTTGAAGCGGATTAACCCTAACTGGTTCCAACGAAAGGCACACACCAATGAATAGGTTAACTGGTTGAATTGATGTTCTAAAGTGAGGCGAGCGTTCGCTTCTATCCTCAGCTTAACAAGAATCTAACCTAGGTGATCAAGAAAGACAAGTTTTAATGTTTTAAAGCCGGGAAGCTGTCTGGCGACAAACCCTAACTCAACACAAACCTAATCTAGGTGATCAACCAGAAGAGAAGCATAAACAATCTGGTAATCTTGAATCCTAGCTCCGAGTCTCCAAGGTGAAGGGATGGCGTCACGATCTCTTCCTGGCTCTTCAAAATCTAAACTCTGCTCCAGAACTCGTGAGAATTCTGAAATTATGATGTATTATGAGGTATATCCTTTATTGGGCCGTCAGTTAAGTATTTATACTTAACCCTAGAATCGCCGAATTTTGCCTTGAGTTTTCAACGAAAACTTGCTAAGTTTTCGCCGAAAACTTGCTAAGTTTTCGCCGAAAACTTGCTAAGTTTTCGCCAAAAACTTGAGTGTAAATGAAGGCTTCCGTCGGCTGATTCTCCTGTGATTTTCGGACATTAGGGTTCTCGGCAAAAACTTGGACTTTTCGCCGAAAACTTCTCTTTGTGAACTCAGCCGATTTCTTCTTGAGTTTTTGTAAAAAACCAGGGGGTTTTCGCCAAAAACTGCAGTGTAAATCGGCGCAGGATTTGAATTGACTTGATGGACTCCTTGGATCGATTCTGGTGTGGTTCCTTGAGGTTCCAATGCCTTAGAAACGTCCTTGGCTACTATATTTGATGGCAAAAACCTGTGCTAACATGAAAACACTAGAAAACCATCAAATAGACCCGAAACTGGCCAAGTAACACAAATGGCACGAGATAGAGCAGTGGAGTGAATATTCGCTATTCTACCCTAAAAACCATGTCTTAAGCAAGGAAATGTCACTTAAATGAGGCTGATAATCACGTCAAATCGAGTGTCATCACTTACCCCCACTCGGTTTTCCTCATTTCTTTGTGAAATTGAGTTTTTCTACTAAGTGCGGGGTAGGTTCTTAGTTTGACTAATCCGGTTTCGTTTCTTGCTATAAGAATGTCACCCATGAGCACAGGACTAAGGCCAGACTCGACACCGCCTCTAGCTCCCGAGCACTGGCCCCCGTCACACCTGTCACCCATGGTCCTCCACCAGCATACCCAGGCTGCGCCGGGTACCACCCCACGGTTGCCCGCTTGCCTGTGCATTACTTTGTGCGCTACCAGAGGTTCGAGCACGTTCCCGGAGCCGAGGTGCGACCATTTTCCATGGACTCCCTCCTCAATCATGATGAGGATTGGCACCAGAATGTGCTCGACTCGTTGGCACCTTCAAGACTTCTGGAGCTGACCACCTGATGTGAACCGCTGCAACCGTGGGCAGACAACCCTAACCACCGCAAGTTGGACACCGTGCAACGAGGTAGAAACCTTCGGGAACCGGGGCGGAAAAGTACTTTGACCCGTCGGCTATATAACAGCCGGGAACCAGAAGTGTCCAGTCGAAGACGCCACACCAAGAGATGGATGCTCTTGATGATAAGTCGATCCTTCAGTATCGCAACATGCAGATACAACAAGGGTTTCAGAACAAAGTTCTATCAAAGGGGGTTTATTTCATAAAAGTTGTGTCTACAAAGTGAGGCCGGCGACCTCTATTTATAGGTGAGGGAACAAGCTCTCCTCCCTAATCACTACTTCTAAATAATAATAAAATAAAGAGTCCTATTCCTAAATAGTCTCCTAAAAACCCCTAAATAATCCTACTGAAAAGGAATAAACATAAAATAATAGTTGTAGTCTTTAAAGCAGAATAAAGACCTAAATTAGGTCAAAAACCCTAATCCGGCCGTGTGTGGTGGTTTGGGCGCGTGTAGCGGCCCGGTGGGCTTGGCTGGCCGGGCGGCGGCCTTGTGTCAGGTGGTGGTGGCGGGCCTGGTGCTTCTGGCTGGTTCAGTGGCAAGGGCCTTGTCCAAAAGACATGTTCTTCGTGGTTGGCTCCTTGGAATTCCTCTGATCGGACCGGTTGCCAATTTGGGGTTCGGAGCTTCTCTCTCCTTGGGCTTTCTTCCTTTCTGCTTGGGCCTTCTTCTTTAAGCTTCAGGTAGGCCTCCAAGTATCTTCGGACGTAGCTCTCTGTGGTCAGCCCAAGTGTTATGCTTCGGGGCCAAGGACTCCAAGTCTTCTCATGCCTCAGCTCAGGTTCAGTCTTTGACAGCTCTCCTCTTCGGGCTAAGGGTTCTTGGATTCTCTTCCTTCTGTACTCCAGAAATGCTTCCAGAGGGTCACTCAAAGAACCGACTTCTTCTTCAGGGCTCCTGGAGGTTAGACTAGGAACGGGCTGAAGCTTCTCTTCGGTGCTAGGGCTTATACCCTCGGCCAACAGCATGGCTTGGGACAACATTCCCTTCCTCGGAGTCTTTCTACCTGCAAGTGAATGATTTAGGCGATATTTCTTGTCATACCTTTGCTTTAGGGCTCGAGGATGGCCTGCCCTTGGATTCATGCGCTTCTTGAAAGGCACTAGGGTCTTGCCTAGGCCAGGGGATCCTGGTAGGGTGTACGAATACCGGTTGGCATCGGGGTAGCATTGTTGGATCATATCATCCCCCTCTTCTTGCCTTGGATTTGTCCCCAAATCGATCTCGGATCCTTTCCTAACACTCATCATCCTCTTCCAGTTTTCAGCAGCATTATCCTTAGACTGAGGAGTGTCACTTGATTCAGTGATAGACCAGGGCTCGGGTCCTTCAGCACTCTCTCCTTCAGTCTCCATCGCTCCTTCTCCTGAAAAATTATCAACAATAATGTTAAGGCTCGGGGAGGTAGCGGGTGAGAGCTCCTTACTCATCTCCACATCCGGGTCAGCATCCGGATCTTCGTTACTCGGGGCAGCTCTTAAAACTCGTTGGGAGGTGATCTCCTATTGAATCTGGGGTGCACAGGGGACCGTCGGTGAAGCGTCGGGTCGGGGCACGGGGGTGCCGGAGGTACCAGAGGTGAACCAGGGCACTTCGGGCAGGGCGGCGGCGCCTGGTAGTGGGGCGGCGTCGGGCAGTGACGCGTCGGGCAGTGGTACGACGGCGGGTAGTAGGAAACCGGCGGGCAGTAGGAAACCGGCGGCGGCGACCAGTGGTGATGTGAAGGGGGGCAGTAGGAAGCCGACGGCGGCGGCCAGTGGTGAGGCGACGGCGGGCAGTAGGAAGCCGACGGTGGCGGCCATTGGTGAGGCGGCGGCGGCCAGTGGAGAACTGGCGGCGGTGGGTGGTGGGAAGCCGGTGGCGTCGAGCATCATCACGTCGGGGCAGCCAGGGTCGGGTAGGACCGGGGCTGAGCGTCGGGCCGGGACGCGCCGGACTCGTGGTCGGGGGCCATGACGGGTGGTGATGCGCGGGGGGCCTTGGGCAGCGACAGGTCGGGGCCGGGTGCTAGATCGGTCGGGACCTGGTCGGACAGGGTAGCGCCGGGTGCTGGGGCGCTAGGACTGAGCGGGTAGCGCCGGGTGCTGGGGCGCTAGGACTGAGCGGGTAGCGCCAGTTGGAACCGGGCGTTGGGACGCCGGGGCTGGTCAGGCATTGCCAGCCGGGGTCGGGGCCGAGCGCTAGAGCGCTGGGGCCTGGTGGGGTAGCACCGGGTCTGGGGCCGAGTGCTGGGGCACTGGGGCCTGGTGTGGCAGCGCCGGGGCTGGGGCCGAGCGCCGGGCGCTGGGGCCTGGTGGGGCAGTGCCGGGGCTGGGGCCGTGTGCTGGGGCACTAGGGCCTGGTGGGGCAGCGCCGGGGCTGGGGCCGTGTGCTGGGGCACTAGGGCCTGGTGGGCAGGGGCCGAGTGCTGGGGTGCTGGGGCCTGTTCGGGTAGCGCCGGGGCTGGGGCCGAGCGCTGGGGCGCTGGGGCTTGGGGTAGTGCCGAGGCTGGGGCCGAGCGCTGGGGCGCTAAGGCCTGGGGCAGTGCTGAGACTGGGGCCGCGCGCTGGGGCGCTAAGGCCTGGGGCAGTGCCGAGACTGGGGCCGAGTGCTGGTGCCAGGGCCGGGGTTAGGGCTAGTGCCTGGGCTAAGGCCGGGGCAGGGGGCAGGGGCGGAGGCTGGGGCTGAGGCCGGGGCTAATGCCGGGGCAGGGGCCGGGGCTGAGGCCGGGGCGCCGGGTGCTAGGGTTTTAAAAGTGAACCCTGCAAACTTTTCAAGCCCTTCAGGATGAACTTCTTCTCCTTCTTCTGACTCCTCTTCTTCTTCCTTCTTCTTTTCTTCTTCATCGTCCGTCTTGATTCCTCCTTCTCTTACTACCATCGTCCGTTCGTTGGGGCAATCCCTTGAGATGTGTCCTCTACCTTGACACTTAAAACATACAATTCCACTAGGACGTGGGTTAGAATACTGAACCGTAGAAGTAGGTTGGACAGATGTTACCGGAGGTGCCGAACCCCTAGGGTTAGGGTTTGGCCGTGAACTAGAGCCTCGGGGCTGTTCGGTCTTCCATGAGGCTTGGCTGGTAGTCGAGCCTCCTCTCCACGGGGCACTAGCGGATCTTGTCGTGTAACCCCTTGATAAGCTGCAGTTTTAGCGGTATCAAATACTACCAAGCTGTGAAGCTAGGGTAGATCGTGCAAGTGAAGGATTTAGGCGATATTTCTTGTCATACCTTGGCTTTAGGGCTCGAGGATGGCCTGCCCTTGGATTCATGCGCTTCTTGAAAGGCACTAGGGTCTTGCCTAGGCCAGGGGATCCTGATGGGGTGTACGAATACCGGTTGGCATCGGGGTAGCATTGTTGGATCATATTACCACCTTGGCTGATAGATTTCCAGACGTCGCGCTCCAGGAGTTCTGGGATACATTCGAGCTGGATGAGCACAAGAAGAGGCCGCACAAGAAGGTCATCTCCTTCTACCTCGGCGGGGTCCACAAATACTTTACCTATGATGAGTTCGCAGCTCATCTCTGCATCCCCCGGGAGCACTACGAGGGTCACCACCACGGTTGGCAAAACAACACGGGCAAAGGAAAGGAGTATGACGCACTCTGGAGCCATATCACTGGAGTGCCGGATGCTCAGACTATGTTTCATAACTCAGTCAGGTCACTCTCTCACCCCCTCTATCATTTTATTCATATGGTTTGGCGTAGGTCACTGCTGTTTGCTCCAGCGAAGGACCGCCACCACATTAGCAAAGAGGAACTCCTTCTTCTACGTGTCATCTGGGAGGCTTATCCTCTTCATCCCGGATGGGTGCTTGCACGCCCATTCCACCAGAAGACCTAGAAGCCAAGACCGCCTCGCCTCATCATCAGCCTCGGTCTCAGCCAGTCATATGGCCCAAACGTCCCACGTCGCATGGTACACACCGTAGGTGGCGATTTAGCGGTCGAGTACGCCCTCCAGCTGGACCTTGGTCCACAGGTGACGGCAACTCCGCCTCTCCAACACGAGGACAAGTCAGAGGAAGAAGATGATTCTGAGGAGCAGGTTCCTCAGCCTGAGCCGGTGTTTGACGATCATATACCCTCGCCACAGCAGCTGACAAGGTATGCATATCAGTAGCAGTCGCCCCTATAGGATCAATTCCAGGCGCCTCATCCTCAGCACCGACCGCATCCAGCTGATCTTAGAGAGCTGTACAAGTGACTCCAGGAGTGGCGAGTCATAGACACCGCCACCCAGGATGCCAGATGGGTTATTATGCAGCAGCACATGCGCCGCAATGATGAGAGGTACGAGGCGCAGCTGGCATGGCAGCGGCAGGTCAACGACGTCCTCCACATTCCACCTCCCGATGCACCTGACCAGCAGTGATCGGGTTGTATCCTCTTCCTTGTCCTTTCTTTTTATTTCTTCTTTTCGGATTTCGATTCAACTTTTTTCTGTGTGGATCCGGGACACTTGTCCCGGTTTTCTTTTTTATCTTTCATTTGTTTTGTTTTGCAGGTAGTTTGGGAGATTCCCTTTGCTTAGGGTCTACTACACTTCCCTTCCCTTTGGTAGATTCCCTCCGCTCCGAGGACCCGTGTTCATCCCCTACATCAGTCATCTCGGTCCAGGTTCTTCTATTTCACTCTCAACTCTAGTTTTACTCCTGTGAGGACAAATAACAATTTAAGTGTGGGGTAGGATGTTAGAGAACATTGCATGAACTTGATTGCCCTTGATTGTGTTTTTGTGTATTCCGTGGTTCCTTTCCAGTTTCTCTAGCATTAGAATTGCTCGGTTCTTGATTTTTGATGTTAAGTTGTTGTTCAATCTGTCATAATGATGCTTAGACTGCTTAACCTAGAACCTGAGAACCAAAGTGTATACTTTGATGCTAAATTGCCTGGTCAGAACAGATTTTCAAAATCACACTTGTAGTTTGTCGTCTTGATTGCATGAAAATGACCGAATCCGACTAGCAAACCAAATGTGAGCTTTTGATCCATTGCACGTAACTTGCAATTTCAATTCTTTTTGAGTGGTTTTCTGTTTGCTTGAATGAGTTAGAATTTGCATGAGACCTATTCGAGACCACATGATGACATGAGTTGTAGAATGATAGGGGCACCTAGATTCAGCTACTAAGCCAGATAGCCTACCTAACGATAAATCCATTAGGTTTAAACCCTTGAGCTTGGCCTATACTTTCGGTTCGATTTACATTACAGCCAATCCCCATTCTTTCATTCCTCGTTGATCCCCTGTGGTTGTAGTTCTGATTAGCCTACCGGAAGTCAATTTGTGGTAACTTACTTATAGCCATTAAACAGGTGGTCTTAGCTATTATGTCCAGACGTGTAAACCCCTCTAGCAACTAAAAAAAGAATCAGAAAAAAAAAAGAAAAAGAAAAGAAGAAAAATTTGGAAAAAATATTTAGAAAAAAAAGAGTAGAGAAAAGTTTGTATAGTTCAGTTCAATAAACGTTCTTCTCCCTACATATGGCAGAACGAAGTCAAAAGAAAATCCAGAAAAAATGCGTGTTTAAAGAAAATAAAGTGCTAGGTTGCTTGAGGGTATCATAAGGACAAGTGTACACTATTCCACCCGTGCCTGGTTAGACGGTAGGAAGCCATAGGCTAGATTCGAGGGAAGTTAGTCGAAAGCTACACCGCACCAAAGCCATCATCATACATTCCCTTCATCGATCTCATCTTAACCCTTGTAGTGTAGAATTCGTTACAGTCCCAAGCAGAGAAGTCCTTCTTGACTAGTTCCTCGTGTTGTCACAATGGTGGAGATGTGGTCAAATTATAAACTTATGACAGAAAATGATTGAGAGCAGAAACATGTCCTTAAACACAGAGAGTGAGAGTTCCCCTTATACTAAATATTTCCTGTGTGAGGAGTCTGGTCGGTCAGGTCAAATTCGTGCATGATTGGTTACTACTTCTTGTCGTGTGCAGTTTTTAGTGAGACCAGGTTGTTTAGCTGATTAGTATGCATGTTAGGTTTCTTGTTCTAGGGATTACCTATCTAATAGGTTAATTGTTGATTTGGTGTTTTAAAGTGAGGCGAACATTCGCTACTATCCTCAGCTTAACAAGAATCTAATCTAGGTGATCAAGCCAGAGAAAAAACTTAAACAACGAAGAACAAATCAAACATGCAAGAGAAACTGATTGAACTTTGAATCTAATCACCGCCGATCTGTGACCGCTTTAAAGCCCTGGGTCACTTAGGGTTCATCTAGTCTAAGCTCTACGAGTTTAGCTACTCATGTTAATAACAACAGAAACAAAGAGAGAAACAGAGTTCATCATGAAAAGGAAGAACAAATGGAAACTGTAAAACCTTATTAAGGCGACTCCGGCAAAGCTCTCGCTCTCCGGTAATCTTCACTCCCAGTTCCGAGTCTCCGAGGTAAAAAGATGGCGTCACGATCTCTTCCTGGCTCTTCGAACTCTCCGACTCTGTTCTCTCGAACTTCTTAGGTCTGGAACTTGTGATAAGTTGTATATGGAAAAATTGTGATTAAAGTCTCGTCTCCTTTTTGTTTGAGCCGCCAGTTTTATATTTATACTTAACTTTTCCCAGTTCGAATAGGTTAATAGTTTTCGGCGAAAACTTAAGGAGTTTTCGCCGAAAACTTCTTTGAAAAGAGAGGCGCCGGTCGACTATTTCTCTTGTGTTGAATTCGTCTGGAGTTTTCGGTGAAGACTTGGACTTCTCGCCGAAAACTTCTTCTTCTAAGCTCTGACAGTTTCTTCTTGGATTTTCGCTGAAAACTCATGGACTTTTCGCCGAAAACTTCTTTGTAAAGCTAAGCAGGATTTGTGTTGACTTGATTGGTTCCTTGGATCAATTCTGGTACGATTCCTTGAGGTTCCAATGCCTTAGACACGTCCTTGGTTACATTATTTGATGGCAAAAACCTGTGCTATCACGAAAACACTAGAAAACCATAAAATGGACCCGAAACGGGCCAAAGTAACACAAATGGCACGAGATAGAGCAGTTGAGTGAATATTTGCTATTCTGCCCTAAAAAACATGTCTTAAGCCAAGAAATGTTGCTTAAATGAGGCTGATAATCACGTCAAATCGAGTGTCATCAAGTAGCCTCTTCCTTAGGACATCATCCTAAAGATTTAGCAGCCTCTTTCTTCACAAGAACTTCTTGTTTTTTCTCTCTAGCTTAGAGAGCTTCGTCCTCCATCAACATTGATATCAAAGAAGTTTAATAGCTAGTAAGCTCTTCCACCTCTTGAGGAGTCCATCTATCTCAATCGTAGTAGGTTGCTGGGTGAGGCTCATGATCATCCCAAACTGGTTGTGGATTGTGCTCATCTTGGTTCCACCATCAATCGCCGCCCATGTAGTCCTTCATAAGTACAAAAACAGGAACTGCCAAGGTCAAATCGACTTCATGAAAAGAACAAACAAACAAAACAAACAAAAACTGAAAGTAAAATGGTGGAGCACAAAAGGTCAAAACGTTTCAGACCGAACAAAGATGTCCCCGGCAACGGCGCCAAATTTTGGTCGTCGGATCAAAGATACCTGGCTTTTGACCAGGGCCGTATTCCTGGCGGCCTCTTGGTTCGACCTACTTTAGTTTGAGAGAGGTGTTCAAATGGGGTGAGATTAACACAAGTAACACTTCATGCATTACACACAAGAATAAGCTCAAGTTATCACGAAATCAACTCAAGCACGGGCTCAAAGAGAATAGAAAGTGAGTGGTCAACAAATCAATAGAAATGCACACAATGACAGAGCACAAGGAGTGAATGAAATGGATGAGAGATAATGGTCAAACAAGTTTCCCCTTTCGGGTTCATGAATCATGAATACACAACCTTGGATAGATCGATCATAACATGTCAAATGCGATCTTTCAATGTTGTGTGTATTGGGATTGTTAATGAATAATGTTGTTACTGGATTGAGATAGAATTGTGAGATAGGATGAATGGGATTTTTGTGTTGTTATGTATTTCTACTATTGTCAGTTATGTGTATTCCATGCCACAGATGGATTCTTGGTAATCTGGCTGTGGCGCGGATTCCGTGTATCGCTCCGATAGCCTGTTATTTGGTACGGCTTCCACTCAGTGTTTCGCTCTGGCCTTGGTCTTATGTTCAACTCCACTTGGCCATATGTTCATAGTCGTCTCATCTCTAGTGTTATGTCGTGTCGTGGCACTTGTCTGGGTCTCCGGTTCGGCCATGGCGCGTAGCAACATTGCTAGTCTGCGGTCTGACCTCGGTACGATATAACATTCAACTCTAGTCGGTGTGGTCCTTGACATGAACCTCTCTAGCACCATGAATCTAGTATGTTGCATCCTAACCTACAAAAATAGTGGTCAAATACTAACCTGTAAAAGTAGGATATATCGTATTCCTCGGATTTCTTCTCTACGTTTACTCAAAGTAAATAAGCAATTATTCAGGTTTTAAACAGGTTGTTGTGTTGTGAGTTCTATGAGTTTCTACTTCTAGCATGCAATGAAAAAATAACTAAGGCTAACAAATTGATTGATGTGGTTTGGTCCAATTATTGAGAAGATAGCTCAGACTTCGAATCCCCCTAAGATCACCAAGGTATTGGCGATCACAAGACCAACAAGTATCAGACTTAATTCAAATAGTTCTTAATTATGGCCGTAGCTCCGTACCCTTAGATCTAAGTTCACGAACATTCATTACTATTGAACTAGCTAACAAGATTAATTAATCATCCATACGTTCCCGACTTCTACTCTTAAAATGACCTAGATGGTCGGTTAACAAGATTATTGAACTAGCTAACGTTGTTCTAGTTCTGATTCATACCAAAATTGTATGGGGGACGCTTGAAGTGATCCAGCTAACCAGCACCGCCCAGAATGCCTATTTCTACACCCCACCAGGGTCACTGATGACACTAGAATTGACGTGATTATCAGCCTCATTTGTGCGACATTTCCTTGTTTGAGACACAGTTTTTGGGGTAGTTTAGGGTTTTTTTTAACTCAATTACTCTATTTCTTACCGTTTTGGTTACTTAGGCCCGTTATGAGTCTATTTGATGTGTTTTCTAGTGCTTTTGTGATTGCATAGGTTTTTACCATCAATGATGTAGCTACGGATGTGCTCGGAAAGCAAGGGAAGCTAAAGGAATTGCCGGAATCGAGTCCAGCATCACTAAGTCAATTGCATTGAAGAATTCGGTGAGAACATCCAAAGTTCTCGCCGAATAATTATAAAGAAATCCACACAAATTGGCCGTCGAAGATCCAACACTCATTATGAAGATCCAACACTCATTATGAAGAAGTTCTCATAAACGAAAACTATTTAAGAAATCAAGTATGGAGTTTTCACTAGAGATCTCGGCGAGAACTTTCAATTTTCTCGCC
Organism: Linum lewisii; assembly: GCA_034768395.1. Taxonomy (NCBI): domain Eukaryota; kingdom Viridiplantae; phylum Streptophyta; class Magnoliopsida; order Malpighiales; family Linaceae; genus Linum; species Linum lewisii. The sequence goes on from CM068297.1 coordinate 36,797,987, forward strand.
GAGAACATTTGAAGAATTACAAAGGAAAAAGCCGTCAAAGAGGCAGAACGATTTGCACTAAAGTTCTCGGAGAGAACTTTCAAGGTTCTTGCCGAGAAGTCTCCTCTATTTAAGAATCCCTATTTGAACACTTATTTCAGGAATTAATTTCCCAACTTGAGAGCTTGAGAGAGAGATTTCAGAGTTTCCTAGAGAGATATTGACGCCATCTTCCCCATCGGAGTACTCGGAGCTAGGAGTGAAGATTGCCAGAGATCGGAACTTCTCCGAAGTCGTCAGAATTAGGTTTTTCAGTTTCTATCTGTTCTCCCTGTATATAAGGAACTCCTTTGTTTGTTTTCATTTCTTTTGTGATAGTCATGAGTAGCTAAACTCGTAGAGCTTAAATTAGATGAACCCTAAGTGACCGGGGCTTTAAAGCAGTCACATATCGGCGATAATTAGATTCAAATTCAGATCGTTTCTCTTGCATGTTTGGTTTGTTCTTTACTGCCTGTGTTTCTCTTGATCACCTAGACTAGATTCTTGTTAAGCTAAGGATAGACGTGAACGTCCTCCTTACTTTAAAACACCAAATCAACAATTAATCTATTTAATGGCGTGTGCCTTTCGTAGGAACCATTTAGGATTAATCCACTGCTAGAGTAACTCATAAATCACTAGTAATCGCGCTAGTTAGTTTTCCGTTGCAGAAGTGATGTGATCCTCCACAGCTACCCAAAGACCTACAGCTATTCCTACAGCCCACCAGGATCCCCGGTCAAAGGCAGAACCCTAGGGCCCTACAAGAAGCATGTAGGGCCAAGGAAAGCCCTTCAACACATCATGAAGCCAAGGTATGTGACCAAGTATAGGCTCAGGCCACCTCAGCAGGTAGGGGAGCTAAAATAAAGAAGCTGCCACTCCTGGCAATGTTGCTGAATGAGGCCCCAGACTTAGGCCCCGAGCTAAGCCTAGGGCCGAGTACAGCCCCGAGCATCCTGCCCCAACTAGGCCCCGACGTTAATGACAAGAGCCTCGGAGGAGCTGAAAACCCTTAGGATCCCCTAGAGGCATTCCTGGAGTACAGGAAGCAGAGGAGCAAAGAATATCTGGCCAGCAAGGGATGGCTCCCAAAGACAGGCCCCGAAGCGAGCACCGGACCAAGCCCCGGATCAAGCCAAGTGAAGAAATGGAGCCCTGGACCAGCACCAGCCACTGAGAGCCGTGTCTGGACCTTCCTGAAGACTAGGCCGAAGCAGAATGCCAAAGGCCTGGCCAGAAATGAAGATGGCAGAGACATGAGCCGGCCCCGGGCACCGGGCACGGCGCTGCAAAGGAGTACATAGGGCCGAGCCGCCAAACCGCTCGTGCCTTTAGGGAAATTCCAATTGCTCTGGACACCTGGAGACCTCAGGAACACAACCCAACAAATGGCGCTGCAATCGGAGGAGGAATGAAGGAGGCGCCACGTCGGGAAGTGCTCATACACGATCTTGGTCCATGCATGCAATCCCCGAGACAAGGATTCCCGCCCGGGCTAGGAGAACAGGCTGCCACGACTAGAAGACCCCAGACCAAAGTCCTTCTAGGACTAGGACACCATCAAAAGGCCAAAGACGCGTGAGGAACCCTGCCCGCCGGCCCAGAACTACCCGACCACCCTTAAAGTTGCCCAGATTTAGGGTTTTTGCCCGGATTGCCGGATTTTTGCCTATTTAGTCTTTCCTTGCACACCAAGACAATTTATCTTTCCCTTTTTAGTTTTCCCTTATTTAGTTAGCTTGTTTAGGTCATTTTTTATCTTTCCTAGTTGGGATTGGATTATTTTATTCCTAGTTAGGATGTAGCTAATAGGCGAGGAGAGCTTGTTCCCTCCCTATAAATAGAGCCCTTCGGCCACCCTTTGTAAGGCAGACTTTTATCAATCAATAAACCCCCTTTTCAGAGCATTGTTCTAAACCCCTTTTCAAGAGCACGGCTTAAGGTTTGGGTTATCATCAAGAGCATCCATCTCTTGGCGTGGTGCCCTCGACGTGATACTCTTGTTCCTAGCTCAGCTGAAGCTAGTGGGTCAAAGTCTGATTCCGCCCCGGTTCCATAGGTTCTCTCGTTGCCTTTAAAGATCAGCTTGTGGTGGTTAGGGTCACAAAGAATTGCGGTCGTGGTTTAACACTAGGACCAACTCTATCACAGTTTCCAGGTTAACCCTTGGATTCATATCCATTTTATTTTCATTGTTCTTTAAAAAAATTAGTTCAGAAAACTTCTCTTCAATCGGTTTGGTATTGTAAGGCAAAGAAAATTAGGTGGCTATAAGAAAAAGAAAAGAAAGCAAGGCCACCCTTGCCAAGTTTGTTTCCGTCTTGTTATAAGAGAAAATCTAAGAAGAGGGGATAGGTATTTGTTTATGCTTGCTTGAAACTAACCATGGCAGATGAGAGAATGAAAGGTTTGCAAGGTCAGATCCGAGGACTTGAAGGAGCCATGGCTGGGATACAAGAAGCCCTAGCCCGACTTGAGAGAGACCGCCGAGACCGCCATGGGAGAAGGGATGACCACGGAGAGTATGAAGAAGAGGGAGACCTCAACCGAAGGGCTAGAAGGTTAGTCCAAGAAATTGATGATGATGTGAGCAACCTCAAGCTCACCATCCCTAAGTTTGCCGGCAAGAATGATGCTGATGAGTACTTGGATTGGGAGAGAAGTAAGGAAGACTTCCTCTAGTGCCATCACTATTCGGAGAGAAAAAAGGTAATTGTGGCTACCCTTGAATTTACTGACTATGCTGCTCTTTGGTGGAGCCAATTCAAGAGACAGGTTCAAAGAGATGAGGAGGTACCCATCGAGTCATGGAGAGACCTCAAAAGGAAGATGAGGAAGAGGTTTGTCCCGGCTGCCTACATCCGAGACTTGCACACATCACTCCAGACTTTGAAGCAAGGAACTATGTCTGTGGAGCAGTATACCAAGGAGATGGAGATGCTTGTGGCAAGGTTAGACCTGAAGGAGGAGCAGGAAGCCAGGATAGCCCGGTTCATAGGAGGGCTACACCCGGACATCATGCACCAAGTCAACATACTAAACTATATTGAGTATGAAGACTTGAAAGCCCTAGCCATCTGAGTGGAAAGGGAGATGAAGAGAGGCTATACAAGAAGGCCAGCCCCTCTAGCCAGTAACCAATGAAGAGGAGGCTCCAGTACCAGCCAGCCCCCATGTAAGCCAGGCCTGCCCCGAAGCACCAGGCCCCAATCAAACCCTAACGCTAGGGAATCGGCACCACGGGTACACCTACTCAATCTACTCCTAATGTTCAAAATTCTAACTCACCTCCTAGTGGAATTGTGTGCTTTAAATGTCAAGGAAGAGGACATGTCTCAAGGGACTGCCCCAGCCAAAGGACCATGGTGATGAGAGAAGGAGAGATCGAGACGGATGATGAGGAGGAGGATGAGAAGAAGGAAGAAGAAGAAGAGTCTGAAGAAGGAGAGGAAGTGAAGCTAGAAGGGCTTGAGAAGTTTACTGGGATGTTCTAAAAAATCCCAGCCCCGGAGTCAAAGAATCAGCCCAGTCCCGGTGCTCAGCACTACCCCGGTGCCCATCACAGCTTCGGCGCTCAGCACAGCCCCGACGCTCAGCACAGCCCAGCCCCGGCGCTCAGCACTACCGCGGCGCTCAGCACTACCCCGACACTCAGCACTACCCCAACACTCAGCACTACACCCACGCTCAGCCAAGCCCCGGCGCTCAGCCCAGCCCCGATGCCCAGCACAACCCCGACGCTCAGCCTAGCCCCGACACCAAGGCCAGCCCCGGCGCCCAGGCCAGCACCGGCCCCCAGGCAGCCCTGGCCCCAGGCCTGCCCAGGCCCTCAGACCGACCCCGGAGCACGTCGCGGCCCCCTGATCGGCCCCGGTACACTCCTGACCGGCCTTGATACTGTCCCCCGGGTCAGCCCCAGTCCCAAAACCCTCCAGACCGGCCCCAGCGCGCCCTAGGAACACTCTGGCCCTAGACCATCCTCGGTCAGCCCCAGAGAAGGCCCGACACACCCCGACCCTGCCCCGAGGAGATCCGAGACTTTGGATTTCAATGGGAGGCTGTCTCCCATCGAATTCTAAGGGCTGCCCCAATCGAGGAGGCAGAATATATGGAGCTGGATGAAGAAACAGGTGCCCCGATCAAAGGAGAAGGAGAATCTGGTTTGAGAATTGATGAGCTATTCACACCTAACACCTCCCCGAGTCTAGATATCCTAGTGGACAGTCCATCTGAGAAGGAAGATATGGACACCAACGACCAAAGCATTGAAGGACCAGAACCTCGGTCAGTCACCGATTCAAATGACACTCCTGGTCTAGAAGACGTTGCTGAGTCTCCTCCAGACATGGCCACCCAAGTCACAGAAGTGTGGAGAGGAATGATGAGTGCCCGAAGAGAGCCCAAGATGGATTCGAGGGTGAATCCAAGGCAAGAAGAGGGGGATGATGTGATCCTCCACAGCTACCCAAAGACCTACAACTATTCCTACACCCCACCAGGGTCCCCGTTCAAAGGCAGAACCCTAGGCCCCTACAAGAAGCATGTAGGGCCAAGGAAAGCCCTCCAACACATCATGAAGCCAAGGTATGTGACCAAGTATAGGCTCAGGCCACCGCCATCAGGTAGGGGAGCTAAAATAATGAAGCTGCCACTCCAGGCAATGTTGCTGAACGAGGTCCCAGACCCGGTCCTCGAGCTAAGCCTAGGGCCAAGTACAGCCCCGAGCAGCCTGCCCCAACTAGGCCTTATCCTCAATGACAAGAGCCCCGGAGGAGCTGACCACCCCTGGAACACCTAGAGGCATTCCTGGAGTACAAGAAGCCGAGGAGCGAAGAATATCTGGCCAGCAAGGGATAGCTCCCAAAGACAGGCCCCAGAGCGAGCACCGAACCAAGCCCCGGATCAAGCCAAGTGAAGAAATGGAGCCCTGGACCGATACCAGCCACTGAGAGCCGTCTTTGGACCTTCCTGAAGACTAGGCCGAAGCAGAATGCCAAAGGCTTGGCCAGAAATGAAGATGGCCGAGACATGAGCCAGCCCCGGACACCGGGCACGGTGCTCGGTGCTACAAATGAGCACTTAGGGCCGAGCCGCCAAACCGCTCTGGCCTTTTGGGAAATTCCAATTGCTCTGGATAGCTGGAGACCTCAAGAACATGGCCCAATAAACGGCGCTACAATCAGAGGAGGAATGAAGGAGGCGCTTCGTCAGGAAGTGCTCATACACGATCCGGGTCCATGCATGCAATCCCACCGAGACAAGAATTCCCGCCCGGGCCAGGAGAACAGGCTGCCATGACCAGAAGACCCCGGACCCAAGTCCTTCTAGGACTGGGACACCATTAGAATGCCAAAGCCGCATGAGGAGCCCTGCCCACCGGCCTAGAACTGCCCGACCACCCTTTAAGTTGCCCGGATTTAGGGTTTTTGTTCCTTGCACAGCAAGACAATTTATCTTTCCCTTATCAACATTCTCTTTATCTAGAGGTAATCATAACTGCCATGTACCAAGGCATGCGATAAAATGTAAAGAGTTCTAGGTGAAATCTTTTCAGTGTTGGAAAGCGTAACTCCACTACACCAAAGCGATCCCTCAAATATCATGGGTTCCCAATGAACACTTCATAACCGAAAGTAAGGCTAATTTCCAATCACCAATAAGTTCTCCATAATGGAGCGAGTGTCCACTATACTCCCCTTCACCGTTGGAAAGCGTAAGTCCCGTGAACAAGTGCATTCCCTATTATACTATGAATATTCTCCTTATCTAGAGGAAACATAACTCCGACGTACCAAGGCATTCCGTAAAATGTAACAAGTTCAGGTGAAGTCTTCTTCAATGTAAGAAACTGTAACTCCAGTACACCAAAACGATCGCTCAAATGTCATGGTTTCCCCATGAACACTTCTTAATCAAAAGTAAGGCTAATTGCCACTCACCAATGAGTTCTCTATAATGTAGCAAGTTTCTGCTAAAGTCCCCTTCACAGTTGGAAATCGTAAGTCCCATGAACAAAGGCATTCCCTAATATACTATCAACATTCTCTTTATCTAGAGGTAATCATAACTACCATGTACGAAGGCATGCGATAAAATGTAAAGAGTTCCAGGTGAAATCTTTTCAATGTTGGAAAGCGTAACTCCACTACACCAGAGCAATCCCTCAAATGTCGTGGGTTCCCAATGAACACTTCTTAACCGAAAGTAAGACCAATTGCCACTGACCAATAAGTTCTCTATAATGCAGCGAGTTTCCACTAAACTCCCCTTCACCGTTGGAAAGCGTAAGTCCCATGAACAAGTGCATTCTCTAATATACTATCAACATTCTCTTTATCTAGAGGGAATCATAACTGCCATGTACCAAGGCATGCGATAAAATGTAAAGAGTTCTAGGTGAAATCTTTTCAGTGTTGGAAAGCGTAACTCCACTACACCAAAGCGATCCCTCAAATATCATGGGTTCCCAATGAACACTTCATAACCGAAAGTAAGGCTAATTTCCAATCACCAATAAGTTCTCCATAATGGAGCGAGTGTCCACTATACTCCCCTTCACCGTTGGAAAGCGTAAGTCCCGTGAACAAGTGCATTCCCTATTATACTATGAATATTCTCCTTATCTAGAGGGAAACATAACTCCGACGTACCAAGGCATTCCGTAAAATGTAACAAGTTCAGGTGAAGTCTTCATCAATGTAGAAACTGTAACTCCAGTACACCAAAACGATCGCTCAAATGTCATGGTTTCCCCATGAACACTTCTTAATCAAAAGTAAGGCTAATTGCCACTCACCAATGAGTTCTCTATAATGTAGCAAGTTTCTGCTAAAGTCCCCTTCACAGTTGGAAATCGTAAGTCCCATGAACAAAGGCATTCCCTAATATACTATCAACATTCTCTTTATCTAGAGGTAATCATAACTACCATGTACGAAGGCATGCGATAAAATGTAAAGAGTTCTAGGTGAAATCTTTTCAATGTTGGAAAGCGTAACTCCACTACAACAAAGCGATCCCTCAAATATCATGGGTTCCCAATGAACACTTCTTAACGAAAGTAAGACTAATTGCCACTCACCAATAAGAAGTAAGACTAACTGCCACTCACCAATAAGTTCTCTATAATGCAGCGAGTTTCCACTAAACTCCACTTCACCGTTGGAAAGCGTAAGTCCATGAACAAGTGCATTCTCTAATATACTATCAACATTCTCTTTATCTAGAGGGAATCATAACTGCCATGTACCAAGGCATGCTATAAAATGTAAAAGTTCTAGGTGAAATCTTTTCAATTTTGGAAAGCGTAACTCCAGTACCCAAAACGATCGCTCAAATGTCATGGTTTCCCATGAACACTTCCTAATCAAAAGTAAGGCTAATTGCCACTCACCAATGAGTTCTCTATAATGTAGACGTTTCTGCTAAAGTCCCTTCACAGTTGGAAAGCGTAAGTCCCATGAACAAGTGCATTCCCTAATTATACTATCAACATTCTCTTATCTAGGGTATCACTAACTGCCATGTACCAAGGCATTGCGATAAAATGTAAAGAGTTCAGGTGAATCTTTTCAATGTGGAAAGAGTAACTCCACTACACCAGAGCAATCCTCAAATGTCGTGGGTTCCCAATGAACACTTCTTAACCGAAAGTAAGGACAATTGCCACTCACCAATAGTTCTCTATAATGAGCGAGTTTCACTAAACTCCCCTTCACCGTTGGAAAGCGTAAGTCCCATGAACAAGTGCATTCCCTAATATACTATCAACATTCTCTTTATCTAGAGGTAATCATAACTCCATGTAAAGCCGTAAAATGAACCGGTTCAGGTGAAACTTTCAGTGTGGAAAGCGTAACTGCCACTACAACAAAAGGATCCCTCAAATTCGTGGGTTCCCATGAACACTTCTTAATCAAGTAAAGAAGGATTGCCACTCACCAATAAAGAAGACTACACTAAATGAGTCATGCACGAAGTTCACTAAATCCTTCACGTTGGAAAGCGTAAGTCCCTGAACAAGTGCATTCCTAATTAACTATTAAATTCTCTTATCTAGAGGGAACATAATCAGTCCAAGGATCAAAATGTAAAGTTCAGGTGAATCTTTCAATGAAAGTAACTCCGTACACCAAAAGATCGCTCAATGTCTGGTTTCCATAACATTCTTAATCAAAAGTAGGCTAATTGCCACTCACATGAGTTCTCTTAATGTAGCAAGTTTTGCTAAGTCCCTCAAGTTGGAACGTAAGTCCCATGAACAGGCATTCCTAATTCTATAACATTCTCTTTATCTAGAGGTTATATCAGTAGGCATCGCTTAATGTAATAGTTCTAGGTGAAATCTTTTCAATGTTGGAAAGCGTACTCCACTACACCAACAACCTCAAAGTATGGGTTCCAATGACATTCTTAACGAGTAACATGCTACCATGAACTAAGACTAATGCCACTCACCAATAGTTCTCTATAATGCAGCAGTTTCCTAAACCCTCAATTCACGTGGAAAGCGTAAGCCATGAACAAGTCAATTCTCAATCATATAAATTCTCTTATTAGAGGAATCATAACTCCATTACCAAGGCATTCTTTAAAATGTAAAAAGTTCTAGGTAGTTCTTTAATTATGAAAGCGTTACTCCTCACCAAAACGATTGCATCAAAGTCAATGGTTTCCCAATGAACAACTTACTAATCAAATAAGGCTATTGCCACTCACCAATGAGTTCTCTTAATGTAAATTATCTAAATCCCTTACAGTTGGAAATCGTAAGTCCCATGAACAAAGCATTCCCTAATATACTATCAACATTCTCTTATCTAAGGTATCCATAACATGATGTACAAGGCATGCGTTAAATAAGAGTTCAGGTGAATCTTTTCAATGTGGAAGCGTACTCCACTACACCAGAGCACTCCCTCAATGTCTGGGTTCCAATGAACACTTCTTAACCAAAGTAAGACAATTGCCACTACCAATAAGAAATTTCAAATGCAGCGAGTTCCACTAAATCCACCTTCACCGTTGGAAACAGACAAGTCCATGAACAATTGCATTTCTTAATTATACTATCCACATTCTCTTTATCTGAGGGATCGCCGCCTGACCACCTACACATTCCACATTCACACATAACGCTGCATTTCCTCTTTCAATTATCTAAGTGATCTCACAGGTGTACCCCCCAAATCAATACCCACAACTCATAATCTCGACCATATAACCCAAATCATCATTCACAAATACAACGATATAACCAAGATCATGAAGCACACAGATCAACCTTACATCACAATACATCTCAATCCTTACTAACAGCACTTCCACTCACAACATCGACCCACCACTCACATTGCACAAATTCACAATTACCAAACAACTCAATCATAGACCATTAAACCTTTAATCACATTCAGCATGACAACATGATTCACAACACATCACAAGCAATTCACAAACAAGTCCGAACACACATCATACAGAAAGCACACATGCAACTCAATTCCATTATTATGTGAGTTAAATTAGGCCCATAAGGATTTGTTCCCCCGCTACCCCGCCGCCTGACGCACCTCCCTACCCATGGGAGGTCCCCGTGCTCCCCTAACCGCATGGGAAACACTTAAACAATTTCCACAATTCACAATACCACAACCACAATACCACTCCCCGTCGGAGACTAATCTACCAGTCCGTCGGTAGGCCCCCTAACCACAGTCCTCGGTGGGTGAAACCCACAATTTGGGGTAACTGGCTCCTTCCAGTTCTATCATTTTAATTCCATTTACCCATTCCATAGATCACTCCACTTTACAAATTCCACTACACAAAATTACACATCACAAATCCACATCGCAAATCCACATCACAAATTGACACCACAAATCCACATCACAATCAACACCATGATTCCACCACACAATTCCCCACGTTCTAGTTCCAAACACCAATTCTATGTTCCAATTCTAGACATAATTCTAGTCTAACACAACCGGAATAAATAGATTACAATCATAGAATTCATCGCATCCAACCCCATCCCATCTCACATTTTAAATCAACTACATTAGCTATCATCTTATATCCCAATCCTCACATCACACATCAATCAGCACGCTCATCAAATAGTAATCATAAGACAGTTATCCAGTTTTACTCTCGAGGGTTCATGCAAAGACCTAACACATCCTAAGTCCAGTTCCATCCCTCACTCCCTTTCCCTAGCCATCTAGTCAACCATACACTCACACAAGTCAACCATACAATCACACAACCATAACAATCAAGACAACATCAATTTACATTTCAACTCTCCTATTGAGCGTTACTAGATTAAACCACATAATCTATCTAGTTCACATATTTCATCTAACATGATTCTAGCCACAATTCGACCAATTCTAACATCCTCGTTCATCTCAACCATTTACCAATCCACATCCAAGACTCCAACCTTATTACATATAATCACAAGACACAGAATCAAGCACCAACACACACAGCATCATTTTCATACAATTCAGTCATACAACCTCAGCTCAACTAGCTCATGCATTCAGAACACCCAATTCCATTACTCAATTCCATTCACCAATTCCCCTAACCAATTCCATAAGTCAATTCCACGTACCGGTTCTATTGTCCACTTCCACGTACAAATTCCCTTACCAATTCTATTAGCCAATTATAAGTCATAAGTCTACCACCTTAAACACATTAACAACCATCTTCACACACAACATCAATTCTACCTAAAAGGCACGTTGCATAATTCATACATTAACAACAAGCATCATCTCATCCCAACATTATGTAACCAACACAATCCAAATCATTCATATCCCATATCACACATAACCACACATCACAAGACATCAACGCCTCCCACGGCACAAACAGTTTAAGGGTAAACGGCTAGCTCACCGGCCACCCCACCTGCAAGTACAAGGGAAGCCATGTCATGAGTCGTAGGGTTACCCTCCTGTACGTCCTTCATTGGACGACCCCACATTGGTGGAGCCATCCACCTGTTCATCAATTAAGGGCGACCCCACATTGGCAGGACCACCCTCCTGCAACCACAAACTGACAATAGCATAATATACATAATTCTCATGTTCACAGACCCGTCCCTCCTATCACTCTTTACTAGTTTCGATCAATTTATCATCCATGTTAATCAATTCCCCCAATCAAAATCATCACAAAACAGCCATCAATCATAAACCAATCCATCAATTAACAAACATCCAACAATCATCAAACAGCATATTTCACAGAACAATCAATTGCAGAACAATTTTCCCTTTTACTCTCTTTCAATTTCATGCAAGGCCCTACATTCTTCTAGGTCTGAATTGTAACTCCTCACACCGACCAGACTACCTATCGTACGCTAAACCTCACCTGACAAGAAGACGAGGCTCTAAAACTCTTCTAGAAACCCGAACAGCCAAGCTCTCAGACACCAAAAACGTAGCTATCCTCCTCTTCACCGACAGCAGCTTACTCTGAAATATCCAGAACTTCTGGTGCGACCTCTTCCTCTCATTACCACGAACTCATAGCAACAAACGGATCGCCAATCGGAGCTCTACAACTCTCGGAATCGAGGTTTGAAGTTATGGAGAATTTTGGCTCAGTCCCAAAAACGAGCTCTTCCTTTTCTACTGACAGCCCTCGATTCAAATACCCAGAACCACGAATAGCGATCTCTTCCCCTTTGTCCCATGAACCCTTAGCAACAAAGGTCGTCAAATCGAACTCTACACTCCCGAATCAAGAATTTAAGCTAAAGGGTTTTGGTTTCAAATACCGGTTTTGGGGAAAGAGAAAGAAGGAAGTTATGAATTTCTGTAAAATCAGCCTTTATAGTCTGACCATATCACGGCTGTATCATGATAAAACGCGTGTATTTTAATACATGGGCCCGTTAATCGGGTCTGCCCCACATTGACAATTTTTCAGTACTCTCTTTTATACCGACCCGACCAACTATGAACTCCCAACTTTGATGGAACCTCAAAACTTTTTCCACATGTCTAAACCATCCAAACTCAAGTTCCAAAACCCCTTCGTTGGGCGGGGATGTTACAAGTCTCCACAACTTCAAAAGATTTCGTCCCCGAAATCACAACCCAACTCGCCTTAAGCAACGAATCCACAAATCACAGCATAACGCAGCAACACAAGGATCACATCACCTCCGAAACTCCCTTTTAACGGCTCTACAACACACACTTCTAAGGGCACTACTCCCACACTACTTAAAACTTCTACACAACAGACACGCACAACCGAACCTCAACGGCACTACTCACAACAAGACACAACCAAAAACACAATCAAACAAAACTCACTCGAGGGCACAACACAACGCCAAGAGCTCAACAAAACACACTCACACCAACAAGAACTATGAAGCTAACAACTTCGACTAAAACTCACACACCCTCAAGCACTCTACTCACTTAACCAAATTTCTACAAGGCTCTACTCTTCTAACCAATTTCCCAACCTGCTACTACTTCCCTCTCAACTACTCCGCAAACCCCCTTTCACTACAGGAGGACCCAAAACGTTTTCATTGACCAATTTTCAGAAATCACATTCATTTCAAATCACTTTCCTTTCAAATTCACAACACTTTCCTTCAAAACTTCCCACCCAATTCAAAACGATTTGAAAATCCCTGAAAAGTTGGTCCTGTGCCGGTGCTTCTTCCCTTCTCCTATCAGGTTAATTACTCCCTAGAAGAAGAGACGAATCACCAACACAGCAGCAACTAACCAGGCTCTGATACCACTTGTAACACCCTCCCAAACCGACCCGGTTACCCGGGGTCGAACCAGTTTGAGTGCTACCGAAATACAGCATTTAAAAGAAAAAGTAAAACCAGCGGAAACAAAACAACTCTTAAATACAAGTTCAAAACGAAGGAGGCCTCCACTTAATAAAACCGAAATACAACTGAAATCCGAAATCCATCACAACCGATCACAAAAACTCAAAACGATTACAAATCTTCCAACCCAAAAGTGTCAACTGAAATCTAATTTAAAACAATGGTCACTCCACAATAGCTTTCCTAATCTTCACTTCACAACCTCAACTTGCAACCCCCGAACTCAACCGAACACCTGAAAAGAGAAACTGGGGGGGATCAGCTTCCAATGAAACTGAGTGAACCCACTGGGTCTACCTATGCGCCGAACCTAGCCTAGGAGCGATCCCAACCCCAAACACACACATCAAGCAACGGAATCTGACACAGCCAGCTCATTTTAATTCCTAACATGATACTAGGCGATCCATAAGCTCAATATCAAATCAACCTCCACAATCCTTTATAACAATAGACACAAAAATCAACATCCATAAGATCAACATCAAAACCAGAACTAGTTCTTCATACAACAAAGATCCTCACTCCTACGGTTCACCATTGACTCACTATATACGATTTAGCATTGCTTCACAAACAAGCAGTTTAGCATCACAAGACAAGTTACCATCAAAGCACACACTTTGTATACCTCTTCATACACATTCGCACATTCACACATACGCTGCATTTCCTCTTTCAATTATCAAAAGGATCTCACAGGTGTACTCCCCAAATCAATACCCCCAACTCATAATCTCGACCATATAACCCAAATCATCAATTCACAAATACAACGATATAACCAAGATCATGAAGCACACAGATCAACCTTTACATCACAATACATCTCAACTCCTTACTAACAGCACTTCCACCACACATCGACCACCACTCACATTGCACCAATTCACAATTACCTACAACGTCAATCATAGACCATTCCAAACCTTTAACTCACATCTCACATGACAACATATTCACAACACATCACAAGCAATTCACAAACAAGTCCGAACACACATCATACAAAAGCACACATGCATCTCAATTCCATTATCTATTGAGTTTCATTAGGCGCCATAAGGAGTTGTTCCCCCGCTACCCCCCCCCCGGCCTGACGCACCTCCCTACCGCATGGGGTCCCCTGCTCCCCTAACCGCATGGGGAACACTTCACAATTTCCACAATTCCACAATACCACAATACCACAAATACCACTCCCGTCGGGAGACAATCTACCAGTCCGTCGGTAGCCCTAACCACCAGTCCGGGTTTGGTGGGTGAAACACAATTGGGGTAAGTTGGCTCCTTCGTTCTATCTTTTAATTCCATTTACCCATTATTTGATCAACTCCACTTTACAAATCCCTACACAAATTACCCCATCACAAATCCACATCGCAAATCCACATCACAAATTGACACCACAAATCCACAACAAATCAACACCCTGATTCCACCACACAATTCCGTTCTAGTTCCAAACACCAATTCTATGTTCCAATTCTAGGACATAATTCTAGTCTAACCACAACCGGCAAAAATAGATTCAATCATAGAATTCATCGCATCCAACCCCATCCCATCTCACATTTTTAGATCAACTACATTAGCTATCATCTTATATCCCAATCCTCACATCACACATCAATCAGCACGCTCTCAAATAGTAATCAACAAGACAGTTTATCCAGTTTTAACTCTCAGGGTTCATGCAAACCTAACAAATCCTAAGTCCAGTTCCAACTCCTCACTCCATTCCTAGCCATCTAGTCAACCATACACTCACACAAGTCAACCATACAATCACACAACATAACAATCAAGACAACATCAATTTACCATTCAACTCTCCTATTGAGCGTTACTAGATTAAACCACATAATCTATCTAGTTCACATATTTCATCTAACATGATTCCTAACCACAATTCACCATTCTAACATCCTCGTTCATTCAACATTTACCAATCCACATCCAAGACTCCAACCTTATTACAATAATCACAAGACACAGAATCAATCACCAACACACACAGCATCATTTTCATACAATTCAGTCATACAACCTCAGCTCAACTAGCTCATGCATTCAGAACACCCAATTCCATTACTCAATTCCATTCACCAATTCCCCTAACCAATTCCATAAGCAATTCCACGTACCGGTTCTATTGTCCACTTCCACGTACAAATTCCCTTACCATTCTATTAGCCAAATTATAAGTCATAAGTCTACCACCTTAAACACATTAACAACCATCTTCACCACACAACATCAATTCTACCTAAAAGGCACGTTGCATATTCATACAAACAACAAGCATCATCTCAATCCCAACATTAGTAAACCAACACAACCAAATCATTCAATAATCCCATATCACACATAACCACACATCACAAGACATCAACGCCTCCCACGGCACAAACAGTTTAAGGGTAAACGGCTAGCTCACCGGCCACCCCCACCTGCAAGTACAGGGGAAGCCATGTCATGAGTCGTAGGGTTACCCTCCTGTACGTCCTTCATTGGACGACCCCACATTGGTGGAGCCATCCACCTGTTCATCAATTAAGGGCGACCCCACATTGGCAGGACCACCCTCCTGCAACCACAAACTGACAATAGCATAATATACATAATTCTCATGTTCACAGACCCGTCCCTCCTATCACTTTTTACTAGTTTCGATCAATTTATCATCCATTTTAAGAAATTCCCCCCAATCAAAACATCACAAACACCCATCAATCATAAACCAATCCATAAATTAAAACAAACAAAAAACAATCTAAACAGAATTTTTTCACAAACCCAATCATTCAAAACTTTTTCCCCCCTTTTACTCTTTTTTCAATTTATCAAGGCCCTACATTTTTCTAGGGAATTGTAACTCCACACCCCAGCCTACCTACGACGCTAACCCTCACCTACAAGAAGAGGAGGCTCAAAAAAAACCCCCCCGAAACCCGAACGACCAAGCTCACCACTCCAAAAGTCGTAGTTTTCTCCTCCTCACCGCAGCACCCTCTCCGAACCACCCAAAAACCATGTTTGCGCTCTCCTTGTCCACGAACCCTACAAAAAAACGGATCGCAAATCGGGGCCTACAACCCCCGGAATCGATTTGAAGATAAGGGGGTTTTTGGTTCGCAAAAACAAAATTTCGGGGAAAGAAAAGAAGGGGGAGGTTCTGGATTTCCGTAAAAATTTCGCCTTTTATGCACAAAAATGTGCGCCTGGCATCCCAAAATGTGCGCCGCGCCATTTCCCCCCCAAAAGGGCACTTTTGAATTTTCACCCGAAATTTTTGCTGAATTAATGAAATGTGCGCCGGCACTTCTAAATGTGCCCCCGCCACTTAGGACCCAAATCAGCATTTTTTTGGTATGTCACTGTTCCCCCTCTTTTGCAACTTAAAACCCGGCCACACCCAAGTCCCAGACCTCAAAGGCCCTCTTAAGTACCCTTTCCGGCACTCTTCACCCGACTTGAGTTTTTAACCCCTTCGGGTTGGCGGGGGGTGTTACAATTTTCCCTTTTTCAAGGTAATCAAACTACCATGTACCAAAAAATCGATAAAATGTAAGAAATTTTAGGTGAAATCTTTTCAATGTTGGGAAAGCGAAATTCACACCCAAAGCGATCCCCAAATTCCGTGGGTTTTCCCAAAAGAACCTTCTTAACCGAAAGTAAGACTAATTGCCCCTCACCAAAAAATTTTTCTAAATCAGGGGAGTTTTCCACTAAAAACCCCCTTTCCCCTTTTAAAAGCTAATCCCCTGAACAAATGCTTCTCTAAAATACATCAAATCTCTTTTTCTAGAGGGAACATAATGCCATATACCAAGGCTGAAAAAAATGTAAAGAGTTTAGGTGAAATCTTTTCAAAATTGGAAAAAATAACCCACTACACCAAAGCATCCTGAATGTCAGGGTTTTCCCCCAAAACCTTCTAAAATGAAAGCAAAACTAAAATTTTCCCCCATCAAAAGTTCTCATAATCAGGTTTCCACTAAAACCCCCTTTTTCCCGTTTGGAAAGCGAGTCCCTGAACAAGTGCATTCTCTAAGTACTATCAACATTCTCTTTTTCTAGAGGGAACATAACTGCCATGTCCCAAGGCATACTATAAAATGTAAAGATTTTGGTGAAATCTTTTCAATGTGGAAAGCGTAACTCCACACACCAAAGTGATCCTTTAAATGTCATGGTTTCCCCATGAACATTTTAATCAAAAATAAGGCTAAATTTTCCCCTCACCAAATCTCTATAATGTAGCGTTTTGCTAAAAACCATTTTCCCTTGGAACCGTAATCCCAGAACAAAGGGGGTTCCCAAAAAAGAAACAACATTCTCTTTATCTAAAGTAATCATAACTCCTGTACCCAAAACATTGTAAAAGTAAAGAATTTTTTGGTTAAAACTTTTCAATTTGGAAAAGCATAACTCCACTAACCAAAACGTCGCGAAAAGTCATGATCCCCTGAACACTTTTTAATCAAAATAAGGCAATTGCCCCTCCCAATGAGTTTTTCTATAATGTAGCAAGTTTTTTGCTAAAGTCCCCCTTCCCATTGGAACGTAAGCCAAAAACAAAGGCCCTTCCCTAATATATTATCAAAATTCTCTTTATCTAAGGTAACCCCTAACCAACCAGTACCAAAACATGCATAAATTTTGGAAAAATTCAGGGGAAATCTTTTCAATGTTGGAAAACGAACTTTACTAACCAAAGCGATCCCCCCAAATTTTGGGTTCCCAATGACACTTTTTACCGAAAGTAAACTAATTGCCACTCACCAATAATTCCTAAATGCAGCGAGTTTCCCCTAAACTCCCCTTTACCATTTTAAAAGCAAGTCCCATGAACAATGCATTCTCTAAGGGTACTATAACTTCTCTTTATCTAGAGGGATTTATAATGCCCTATCCAAGGCATGCTATAAAATGTAAAAGGGCTAGTGAAATCTTTTTCAATGTTTGGGAAACGTAAAATCCACTACCCAAAAAGTCCCCCGAATGCGGGGTTCCCAAGAAACTTCTTTAAATGAAAAGGCAAAACAATTCCACCATCAATAAAAATTCTCTATAATCACGGTTTTTCCCTAAACTCCCCTTTACCTTGGAAAGCGAAGTCCAGAAAAAGTGCTTCCTCTAAAGATAACTATCAAAATTTCCCTTTATTAAGGGAATCAAATGCCCGGTACAAGGCTACTATAAAAAGTAAAGAGTTTAGGGGAAATTTTTCAATGATGAAAGGTAACTCCATACACCAAAAATGATCCTTTAAATGTCATGTTTCCCATGAACCTTCTTTAACAAAAGTAAAGGTAATTTCCCTAACCCCTGAGTTCTCTTAAAAGTAGCAAGTTTTTGCTAAAATCCTTTCACAGTTGGAAACCGTAAGTC